>JUFY01035078.1:0-10349 GCA_001855655.1 Leptopilina clavipes
TTTTACTTACCACTTGGTCGTCGAAAAACGAAATTCCTGCACCTGAAACAAAAAGAATATTATTTAAGCCAATTCGACAATAACATTTTTATTGATTGTAACACATACTGAAAAATTTGTTTGGCCCAATGAAAAAAAAGATTATAACACATCCTATTAAGAGGAAGAAAAAAAACTGTCAGATTGGGTTTTATATACAAGGGGTGACTCAACCCTGAGAGTTTACATGGATCATCATAAGAGAAAGGTCCCAGGTATTTCTCAATGGTCAACTAACGCCCGAAAAAAGCATTGGGGCAACCAGATATTTTACCATTCATCAGGACTAGAGAATCGAGCCACACTTGCATATATAATAATGGTATAAACTTGAGGGGTGTTCCCCGTTATTCTTTTATGTCAGAAAATCTACTATAAAGCTGACAAAATCACAGCGAATCTCTCTCTCTCTCCCTTCACTATATAACAAAATCCAAATGGTCATCGTAAATAGAAAATCCGTTTTTTCTCTTGACGCGTACATCATATATATAGAAAAGTAGCGGAGTTTTATTCATAAGGTAACGCGTTATGTGCATTTTCTTGCAGTCGTTCATCGCGCGAGGGGTGAAAAACGAGGATTTTTGTTAGGGTGACTATAAATGCTCCAATGTTTCGTCTAACGTTGCGCAATTTACATCCTCTCAACGTGAATAAAATCCACGTTTTATATAAATAAAAGTAACATCCAGAATCTGCTTTTTTACACTTTCTTCTTCATTCAAATGGGGCGCATTTGAAATTTAAAATCGCGATTCTGATACGGGTCAATGGGGGAAAAAATTCTCCCTGTGGAGTAAATTCTTTTCTAATTTGACACCTGCGGAAGCGAAAATTTAAATTATTACTTTCTCATTTTTAAATAAAACGGTTCAATTGCGTTTTTTTCCCAATATGGCAATTAGAATTATAGAATTGAAATTTGGAAAATGTTGAATCAAGATTGAAAAAAGTGGACACGCTTGGGTTATCTGGCGAGGCGCCGCGCGACGGGGAATTAATTTTCATGGGCCGTGGGTCAGGATCCCAATGAATAACAATAAAGTAAGGGCATATGAAACTGCGGGCGCTATAGGATCGTTACGCGCAACATTAACTTTCGGCTTAGCCTCGTTTATGCAAATCTCTCGGGCATCTGTTTCCCGCGGTTTTTCAACGCTCTTTTATTTTTTATTTTTATTTTTTTTTTCCTGTAACGATGTGACGTCATGTCAACTTCTTCTGAGTTCATGAGTTCAGACATATGCGTGAGTGTTAACGAGAACAATTAGGAGTTCGTGCTTTTAAATATAATGCTAAAAATAAACAACACACAAGTGCTTAATACATTTCTCATCAACAAAAACAGATGCTTTACTCTTAAATGTACAATGTGAGATTATTTTTTTTTTTCATTCAAACTTGAAAATGATTTTAGAATTCAATTAATTGATTTGCAGATCGCGGATTGCTGTAGAGTGAAAAATCAAATTTTTTTTCTAAAATTAAACAGGGATATTTGTTTGAGACAATTTGAGATTTGAGACAATTGCTAGAGTTCTTTTATTTTTGGTTAATTTTTAACTGTTCAGGCAAGTAATCTAGTGGAGGGGAATTTTTTCCCTGTCTTAAAAAGTGCTAATGTCCGAGGTGAGATTTAGAACGATTAAACAGCAACTAAGAGGGATTGTCATTGAATTAAGTGGAAATACTTATCGCAGACAATGACTCAGTTTAAGAGGAAAGGAGCATTGGCATTGAGGTGGTTTCGTCCTGAAAACTTAACGATCTTTCAATGAGCGGCCATAACTGGAGGCACAGTCTCTGCGCATGGCCCTCGGCCTGATTCTCGGCATTTAAGTTTTAAGTGGCAAGATGTTCGAGCCCGTGCCTTTACGACTCGACATAATGAAATCTGGCGACGCTGCAGCAGCAACGCTTCTGGCTTCGATGAGGATTTAAACGAAAGCCAATTATCGAACCTTGGCACTGCTTTCTTGTCAAGAACCCGTTTCTTCACACTTCCAATAAGGACCCATACGAATTTTAATTCCTATTAAAACACTATTTCGCTGTATTATTTTTGTTTATTTGTTTTATTTAGTTTATTTGTTTTATTTAGTTTATTTGTCTTATTTAGTTTATTTAGTATTAACAAGTGGGAAAATCCACTTGGGTTTGTTAAGAAATTCAAAAAAAATAAAATTTGTGCCTGTGGGGAAAGAATAAAGTGGCAAAATGAGAAGTTGCTTTAATGTGACATTGTCAGTAGCAGCTGATGCCATTATTGCCGTTATGGATACAACACTATGCTTGGAATGTACATCGACCGTCTGTTTAATTGAGCTTAATAGCCAGATATTAGACTCGCACGAGAGATGCGCGTTGGGTGTCAAGCATCACAGCATATTTTACGCCTGGCACGAGCGGTTCCTTTTTTGTTAATTCTTTATGTTCTTCAATCTCTCCCCCATGAAGAATATAATCTCAAAACATTCAAAATTCCACATTGATACTATACAGAAAAGAAATTAAACTAACCCATTAAGTTTACCGAAATACTTATCCGTTAACTCTAAGATTAAAAATTAAAATTCAACCATCAGTGGGTCAATTTCTGCACGGGCAGCTAGAACACTTGAAATTATTCAAACTGCAAATAATTACACATTCGGATCAGTAGTAGAGTATTCAATAAAGGAACACATAAAATTTCTTTGGAAAATCTCTTCCTGAATCACTCAGAAGTAAATATATTTACATGTCTAACTCCCAGCTCTAAATTAGAATTGTACGACTATATATAGTAAAATTTATCGACTCGAGGAAGACGATCACGCAATATTCTCAGTTACTTTCATGATGCAAGGTTGCAGTACTGATTGGATGGTAGAGAAATATTCAAGTGTATGATGGCATAACAAGATTCGCAATCAGGAGACGCTCGTGAGACGTATCTATCTCTATTCGATAAATATTCCATCCTGTACTGAGGGGCTATATGTTCAATGATTTTATTGGATCAAAATTGGGGATAGATGTGTGTTTGATTTAGTTTGTTTGAAAATGCAAAACACGGCACATTCTTACTTGCGCTTAGAAAGTGTGAAATTCACTTACACTTTTTTTTCCAATTGGAGTAAATAAATTCTTGTTCACGAAAAAGGAGAAGAAGGCAAATAAGAAAAGTCCTTGATATATTTTTCATCCGTAGGTTAAATTTGCAGTATTAACTATTAATTTTACAGTAGATTGAAGTCATCATTAGCATAAAGGACCTAATAGCAACTTTTAATAGTTTTTGTAGTTAATTTGCATGGGTTTGATGAAGTGAAAAGAGACTGTTTGGATGTTAGTCATTTCGCGATGGTCCATAGAAGAGAATCAAAGAAGAAGGGTTCGCCAGAAGTGTGACAAACGACATGCAGTAAAGAACATTATACCGACGGGAAGGCGTAGTCGTAGTCTTCGTAGAATTTTACCTCCTTGGTAACAGAATATTTCCAGGACATACGCGGGTACTTTGTTTACGACTGCCGAAATGCCATCTGGGGAGATAAGAAAAAGAAGACGGGATAGAGTGAGAAAGACTCTTATTCTCTGATAATCGGGAAGAGAAGTCCAATATTCCCATATCAAAACAATTCAACTGGCGAGTATATAAAGCGAGAGAGGAGAATTGGAGACAGGAGGTAGCTGTTGGTCTGTGGCCTCTTGTTGGAACATCGTAATCATCAATTTTGTCTCATGAATTCCATGCTCCAAAGAGTCCACGAAGGCATGCGTATACAAACCGCAATAAGAGCATGGCGAGTTGAAAACAATCGTGGAATAGCCGCTGCCATGAGAGAAAATAAGGGACAGGAGGAGGAAAATAAGAAAGAGGGTAAAAGAGTATTATAAGCCGAAGAAGAAGAAGAAGAAGAAGCGTGCTGGTGCAAAGAGAGTTATGGTTATCGCCAGTGAATATACCACGACTCCAAGGGGGTTTCCATGTGGACGTGCTCAGGCAGAGGGCAGCCAAGGGTGGAGAGAGGACAGGAAACTTGGAAGCGAATGTAACTTTATTGTGAACTTATCGCCGTCAGAAGGCAAACAATGGCCCGATCTTCGCGCCATCTACCCATGACATCTTTTCTCCTTCTTCGTTGGTCCTCCACTAGAAGAACACTTTGGCGCCGTGATATCACTCTATACCATCTGTAAGAAATTCACCAATATGTAAATTACTTTTATTTTTTTTATAAAAAAAAGCACCTGGCATTCCAGTTGCAAAAAAAACCTTTCTGACTACGTTTGGTGAAAAATTATTTGCCTAATGATAGAAAACTTATTTGCGTATTTCAATTTCCATAATTGTTATTTCTTTTTGAGGATCATCGGTTCACACGTGACTTAGTCAGGGGTCATTTTTTTCCTATTGGCTTTATTTTACGGAAGTCCGAAAACGTGACAAATTCCAACAAACCACTGGTCTAGAGTAATGTAGCAATCATTCGATGATCTCTTTCCCATGACAGGATCATGATGGGGAAGTGAATTCCCTCAGTGTGCGGTGCTGTAATAGGAATTAGGGGGGTTGAAGCAGGTGGTCAAATTTCAGCCCTGGGTATTTTCTCCCTTTCCCTTCAAAACCTTACCTACACTTTACAAATATTATTCAATTTTCGAGAATGCGAACGACTTTAATGTTAATTTTCAAAATTTATGAATTTTTCAAACAGTTTGGTAAATTAAAATCTATTTTAATTGAATTTTAATTTTTTTTGAGGGAATCTGTTTTGTGAGTCTGACGAAAATTGCCATTTCATCGCCTAATTAAGCCGCAACTCTCTTGGTGAGTTGTTTTAGGTCCTGTTCTCTCATGATTTACATGGATGTTTTCAAACCTCATGGACAACGACACGCATGCGATGAGGTAGTCGAGATATACGAACGCTAATGTATAACAATGCTTAGTTGGTCGCGGGATCGTGAGAGAATTCGCGTAAAAAGCCATGGTGACTCCTCAAGCCTCAGAAATTGCTCCCGAGTATATGAGACGAATGCCAACCTCGAGTCAGGTTTTCCTCGCTCGCGGCAAACATTATCGCGCTACAAGAAACGACCATTTTTACTCCCTTCTAAAAAGAGTTGAAAATGAAGAAAAATATAACCCTTGACTGTGAATCACCTGACAACAATTTGCTAAAGAATTTTCCCTCTTGCTCTTATTGTTCCGAAACTAGAGTGAAAATTTCCTAAAAATATATCGTTACCTTTTTCTTTTTCTTTTGTTCCTTTTTGCACTATCTTTCAGGAAAGAATTTAGAAAAGATTAGATTACAAATTCCGAAAGTGAAAAGGAGGGATGGGCAATCACTGCTCTTGTTTAGTTGTACTCGTAACTTTTCATATACAAAATTAAGAAAAATTTCTGATAACTTATTAATTAGAAATTATTCACTACTGACAAGTGAGATGATTGTTCGTTTTCGAACAAGATTAAGTAACTATTGTGCACAACTTTCTCAGTAACGAATGAGTTAATCACAAAATCGTGTTATATTCGCCATTTGAATCTTGATAAGAAGAAGAAGAAGCGAAAGGAATGGATTAATAAAAAATACATCCTTTCGAATATTGAATGGTCTTTTTCAGCAACGATACTTTTATATACCAAAAGAGTTACTCCCTTGTTGTATATATACGTTCTTGTGAATTTATTTGAATTGCGATTTTACAGCAGATTCGAGTTTCGCAAAGCCTCTGATTTCATTCCACAAAAACATTTGTGTATTTTCCCTTACGACCGCGCATACGCGAGAAATTTATTAGCTCGCATACGTGACCAGTAACCAGTAAATGTCGTTGATTTCGCACTTCTCCTACCTCGATGACCCTCACATTTATCTTCCCATGAATCCCCCGTTTACCGTTTCCTTCTACACGCACTTGACGTCGACATAGGAAACTTGTCTCTACCTGTAGTTAATATACATTCAACTAAATTACGCAGAGAAATCCTTTTATTTCAAGCATAACAATATAAAAATAATATTGACATGTGACGCTCCACGGTGAAAGGGACCTAACGTGTCAACGAATTGTAGGTTATGTTTAGAAAAGTTTTTGCTTGATTTAAGATTGATTTTTAATTATTTGATGACAAAAACTAATTTTATTGACTATTTTATATACTAAATAATTAATAAAAACTGTTTTTGACTCCAGGTAATAAAAAATGAATCTTAAATCAAGAAAAAACTTTCCTAAACATAAACAATTCGTTGACAGGTTAGGTCCCTTTCACCGTGGAGCAGATCCCTGAAGTTGGCGTCGACGCTGAGCGTCGAAAGTGTTTTTTCTATGCGGAATCAAAAAAATTAACCATTTTTTCAAAGATTTTAGGTTCAAATTTTGCTCTGAAAAGTTTCAAAATCTCAGGTGAATAAAAGCAGTGATATTAGCGACATTTTTCATCTCCAAAAACCACAAAAAATATTTTTCGACGCTGAGCGTCGACGCTAAATTCAGAGACCTCGTGGAGCGTCACATATTGTTCTGAAAAGGATTGTTATATGGATGGACATGAGTATAAATTGAAAAACTGTTAAAATTTGGAACAAGAAATTAATGGTCTTATTTTAGGTATAATTAAAGGAGGTTTAGTGGCTAACGATTTAAGTATATGAAATGCGTCGATAAAGGAGTAATTTAAGTTTATTAAGAAAGTGATCACTTGCCTACATAACAGCTCACTTTGAAGCCTTTGAATCAAGGCAGTAACAAGCCCTAGTAATGTCTGAAAACCTCTTTCATCATTATCTGGTTTTTTCTGGGTCCTATTAGTCGATTATTGCCATTATTAGTCATTATTGCCATTACTGCCACGTTCGGTCTTTATAGATGATAAAGCCACTTGGGAAAAATCTCAGTACCAACTTCCAATAAAGAACTTTTCCTTTTAATTTACCAATTTATTACAAATTCTAAAATTTTATTTAATTAATCAAATAGTTTTGCATTGCAGAAATACCTTTACAATCTAATAGTTCTAAACAATTTATCAATAGCAATATAAATTAATTAAACTTTCGATAAATATATACATTCCAAACATAAATATCGTTTTATTCGCAAATTCCATAAATTTCAAGAAAGAAACAGTTTCTCCGATTAGAGGAACATTACACAGTAAATTTGCCAGTAGCTTGTTCCTTTAGGTGTCGTTTTTTTAACGAACCTTAACTACATATTGTTATATTGAAACTAATCGTGAGAATTAAATGAACCCAACAAAGCACCCAGAGGAGAAAGTTGCTTTCTTTCGCACAAAATAATTCAAATTCATTCACAGATAAGGAAAATTGACTTTGAATATATATATATGTATACATATATGCATCAGCGAAATTTATCTTCTCCATGACATTATCTGAATATTGTACGGTACAAAATGAGAAAATCTTCTTGGGAAAATCAAGGAAGAAGTGTTGAAGAATCGGTCTTGACTTATCGGTTCTCTACACCTCGAGGACTTGTCGAAGCTAATCGATTATACCAAGCCAACGCAGAAGAATGCACCCGGATCGACTCGTTAGGAATGCCTTTCTAATCGTCATGAATATCCTGTCCTCTGATCAGAGCATCTTTAACTACACATATACAAAAAAAGTTCCTATTATCGTCCACTTCAGATCTTCATTTATAATTTCCTTGGGAACTTGTGATTGACGACAAAAAGGCAAAAGATCCATTTTATCACTGATTTCAAGCAAAATTGTTCTAATTAAATCAATTTAGAAAATGCAATTTAAAAAATGCACATTACTCTCTAAATTTGAATTAGTAAAAATTTTAACTAATTTGAATTAGTGACTCACTTTTTGCTTTCGAATTAGTTAAATTTTACTAATAAATAGTAAAAAAAAAACTTTCTACTAATTTATTAGTAAATTTTAACTAATTCAAAAGCAAAAAGTGAGTCACTAATTCAAATTAGTTAAAATTTTTACTAATTCAAATTTAGAGAGTAGTAAAAATTGTAGTTTTGTAAAAGTACTGAAAGAAATGCTGAAAGTTCCCTTGTATAATAGCATATAGTTTACAATCACGTGGGCTGTTCCATAATGCATGTAGGTATGAATTAAAATCCACGTTTTTCCTTGTACTTTAAAGTTTTGCAAATTTTACCCGCGCAACACCCGGTACGCGCACATGGCGTACGTATACATTCGAGTCTTACAAGACAATTACGTCACAAATTTACGTCATTAAAACGAAACTTTAGAACTGAAGATCATTTTCCTTGAAAGGCTATATACTAAACCAAGAGTAAAAAACTTGCAAATGTTTTTAAAAAATAATTTTTTTGCTGGAAAAATTGTATAAAATTGTATACAAAATTGTTTTAATAAAATTATACATTGCACCTTTTGGTGCAAGTGGATGAAGATTAAAAATGTTTCTCTAGGAGATCCGAAAGAAATTGAAAGAAATTTCAAAAAAAAAAGAAAAATGATTTTAGTTATTAATTTGAATTGTAGGGATGACGTCAGTGATAAGTGAAAAAGAAAAAGTCGATTAATACGATAATAACAGCGTAGCAAAGTACTAATCAAAGGAGAGGCAGGACGCTGTAGTTGCAAAATGAAAAACGATAAATCAAGAGCCGCTACCGGTCGTTGCATAATTATTTATAATACCAGCTTTACCGTCGCGACTGTTAACGCGACAACGACGCGTTCAAGGTCCTTTAATTGACGCGCAGCCGAGCGGAAAGAAAGCTAATTAATCGATCCTCGTTAAACCTGACTGACAGAGAGAGGCTTGCACCAACATCGAGTCGTGCGTCTATAGAAAACTTTTTCTCCCCATAACCTGTTGCATTTTGATTCCTCCATCGTTCTGGCCTCTATCAAAGCAAATCTCATATCTCTAAATTTTCCACTGTTTTTTCCTCGCCTTCAAACTATTACACTTTCCGCACAAAGCTAACGGTAGCGCTAAACTCTCGCTAAAACTAATCTATAACGGTAATTTTTCCACTATTAGGGAAAACTGCAAAAGATTGTTTCTGAAAAACTCTATTTTCCCAACAACAAAAAGTGAAAATGTAACAAAATTTTACCAACGGTACAATAAATATTTGAGAGAAAAAACGATCTTCTGTTTGTTAAAAAAATAAATTTCTAGTGAAATTTGCGAGAGACAGAAAAGAATAAGAAGTATACATATTCTCAGGGAGACATATGTTTAAATTTCAAACGTATGCAAATCTAATGGATTTTTTGGCATATTTGGATTGAATGGCCTATTTCTCATGAACTCTTCTCTATTAAGCAATTTCTGTATTTCAACGTTACAACGCAAGTTCTTTCTCTGTTGAGTTTCATCTTTTGTAGATTCATACTCTTGGTTATATGTAAGAAAGAAGAGGACACATGTGTGTGTCGGCTCATTAAGTATGCACATTACGTATCAGACCGAGAGATGCGGTGTGATATAATTTTCTAGAACCTGCGCTTTCTTCTGGTTGAGCATAAAACCGGGCCTTTGTGTGCACATGTTACTTACACGTGGAACGTGGCATGCATCACGTCAAGCTTCTACATAACGTAACATTACGACATTGTATAAAAGTGATATACCTCTTTCTCCTTAAGAGCTAAAATTGCACACACCATTTTAGAATTAAAATTAAATGCACACAGAAATGAGCGAAAGACAAAGGAGAATTTTCATCATTATAATAATTGTATAATTTTTCAAATTTAACCGCGCAAGAATACAAAAATTGACTATAAACTTTCAAATTCAAAATATGGCGAAATATTTCCTTTTGAAATTTGTAACATCATTTTTCAAAATAGTGGATAATTTTTCATAGAAAAATTGATCAAAAATCAGAAAATGTATTTTCAATAAATGTAATTAAATTTCTATGTAAAAAATAAATTAATTTACTCTCAGCGTGTGAACGAATAATAATGATGACAAAATTGTAAAAAGTAGGTCAAATTCACAAAGAAGAAGTTAGAGATGAAACCAGATCTTACGAAATTAAGTAGATGTTGAATTAGAATAAATTAAGATACGGGCAGAGTGAATAAACGCTATGAAACAAGTATACTGATGCGTAGCGACAAAAATTATGACAATTAAGATAAATAATCAGGCAAATAGAATTTTTTTTTCCTAACTTGTGTATAAATAAAAATAAAAATTTGTCCCTTTAGTCAATATATTATGGTACTCTCTAAATCTGAATTAGTGAAAAGTCTTCCACTAATTCAAATTAGTAGAAATTTCCACTAATTTTTAGTAATTTTCTACTCAAACTTTAGTAA
>JUFY01035085.1:0-15289 GCA_001855655.1 Leptopilina clavipes
AAGCTTTTATAATAGTTGAAGCAAATAAATTAGACTCTGAGTCAAATATATATTTTTTCTGAGTGTGAATAATTTTTTTTTGTTCTAAATTAACAAATTTTTTTCCTATTTTTTTTATACAGTCATATTCAAAAGAATAAACGATTTTGTAAATAATAAAAAATAATAAATATTTAGAGATGAAGATGAAATTGTGTACGGTGGTAAAATTTTCCAAGCAGAGTTGCCTCACCCTGAATTTATCTAAACTTTCATCTAAACTCCCCTATGGTTATCTAATCACCCCTCCACTATTTTCTACGAAAGGGCTAGGAAATATGTTAGAAGGGGAACTTTTGGTGGGGATTCTCGTGCACACCCTTTCCAGTAAACCAACGAGAGCCAAGCCATATAAGGAGGGGAGAGAATTACGCTCTAATATATTGCTATTTGAGAATACAAGCGAGGGAAGGGTGGAATGTCTTGATCTCTCACTAATATAACACACAAGATATATGTATTTTTAATTAATATCTTACTTTTTGAAAACACTTTTTGAAAAAAAAAATAATAAATATTCTAAATAATATTTATTAACTCTCATACCAGGGATTTATATATTAGAATTTGATTTTGTCATATTTTGTATAATTAATTTTCGCCCTAAGATTAATTGGTTCTAGAGGCCAATAAGAAAACGAAAATAATAAATGTTCTATTTATTTTCTAAAATTGTGTCAATAAACAAAACAGTAAACTTAAGGTCATGTTAAAGTCGTGCCACTATTGATATTGAATCTCGATGTAAAAATGGGAACGACTTTGACTTGTCCTTGTCACGTTCAGTGACCATGCTACCTAATTAAATAATTAGAAAAATAATTAATAATATTCAAAAATATGCAATTGGACTAACTTTTATTTCGACTGTCCGTTAGATTCTTTTCCATTTAATTTATAATATATATCAACTCTCTAAATTTGAATTAGTAAAAATTTTAACTAATTTGAATTAGTGACTCACTTTTTGCTTTTGAATTAGTAAAAATTTACTAATAAATTAGTAGAAAAATTTTTTTTTTACTATTTATTAGTAAAACTTAACTAATTCGAAAGCAAAAAGTGAGTCACTAATTCAATTTAAATTAGTAGAAAATTTTTTTTTACAATTTATTAGTAAAATTTAACTAATTCGAAAGCAAAAAGTGAGTCACTAATTCAAATTAGTTAAAATTTTTACTAATTCAAATTTAGAGAGAAAGAAAGGGTTTTTTACGAAATTATTATACATATAATTAATGCAAAAATAATTCCCATATTTTAAGACCTAATTATGCGAAGAAATTGTCCCCCTTCACTGCAAAAACAAGTGTCTTACAAGTGTCTCATTTTGAGACGTTTTGTCCACATATTTGAGACACGTGACTCAAATATGTGGACAAAACGTCTCAAAATGAGACACTTGTTTTTGCAGTGTTTGATTTTATTTTTTCACTTTTACAAAATTTTCCACATTCTATTCACTTAACGAGAAAGAGTATACACATAAGAAGTTATAACGATATAGTATATGTATCTTTCCGAGTCCTTGAAAACTCGAATTCCGGGAATTTAAATTTAACCCCTGCAGAGGATTGTCGGACTTGTTCTTGTTGTAGTGTTTCCTTTAAAAAAAAAAAGAAAAAAAAACCTGTTTCTCATGACACCCCGTGAGCCGGTCATCCCTTACGAGAGAAAATTTGCATTTCCGTGTATCTCGGTGCCATCCGGTATCACGCGGGATAAAAACTCATTCTCTCCCTTGGCGTTCTGGCATGATCCAGGAAGGGTGGCTGAGGTGGGAAGGAGGGTCCGCAGGAACGAGGGTCACGCGAAGCTTCAGGGGGGTCTTCGCGTCACTGCAAACGGTGGAATGTTTTTTTTTTTTTTAATGCAAAACGGTTAAAATGTAAATGAAGTCGACGCGCGGGCTTAAGAATGTAGGGTTATTAAGAAGGGGGAGGGAAATTTTTTGGTTAAATTACGCAAAATTTGTTCACTTTTCATTTTTCCAAATACATTCGCATTTTATTGATTTTCTAATTCTAATAATGAAAATAAATCAAAAATAAAAAATTTAGATTAAATTAAATTTTACTATTTACAATAATAAGTACAACCTAAATTGTCTGGAATTTCTGCGCATTTATGTAAATTTTTATTATGCCCAGAGTAAATTTTACTAATTTTACTAAAAATTTACTTTAGAAATAGTAAAACTTTTACTAATTTTACTAGAATTGACTTTGGAAATAGTAAAATTTTCACTAATTTTACTAATATTTGCTTTGGAAATAGTAAATATTTTACTAAATTTTTAAAATTTACTTTAGAAATAGTAAAACTTTTACTAATTTTACTAGAATTGACTTTGGAAATAGTAAAATTTTCACTAATTTTACTAAAATTTACTTTCCAAATAGTAGATTTTTAAATTGAAACAATATTTTAAAATAAATGCGAAATAACAAAAACATGCAATGGTCGATGAAACATTTTCTAAATAAATTATTTCTTCATTTAATATCCTCAGGCATTCTAAAAATATTTTTAAAAATCACAAACCCTTGACGAATCGCGAAGATATTAAAAATCCCTTCATTTGCAAAAAACTCTATACGTAGGATGTATAAATTTATTCAATCTCACTGACCGTTTTTTGTAATTGCAATCTCGTAGAGATTTTTTTTTTTCTAATTTAATTGTTGGACGTTCGAAATAATTTCCCATTATAAAATAATTTTCACGCACACGTTGTCTAAACGGTTATAAAAAAAAGAAGAAAAAGCTTTCCTGCTGACAAAAGAGGAATTAAAATATAATATATACAAAATGACAATATTGAAATTTCAATTCATGAAAAAGGACATTTTTGTCATCTTTTAAATGACTGGTCCTTGATGAATTTGGAATTATTGTTCTCCTTGCATATTGGGGATGGTTTTTTTTGTAAACTAATAATATTGTTGTTGATAAAAATAAAAAGATTGAGAAATATTTGTTTTTGGGAGTGATTTAAAAACGTGTTAAAATACAAAGAAAAAAAAAAGTGAATGCCCACGGAGGTGAAAGGGGTGGAAAATATAACCTCGACCATCGAGGCGAGAGAGGGGAGCGAAGAATTGCGAAGCGGATGGACAAGGAGAAGGGGTGCGGGCGATAGAAATGCAAAAAGGCGCCAGGGTCTTCGCTCAATAACGAAACTGGCGCAAGCGCCTTCATTTTGTTTTTCCTATTTCGCCTCCACCTTCCCCTCAGTGCATTCCTTTTTCCAAGATGGCTACCTGCTTCCGTGTCGGTAACACGTTCTCGAAAAGGTGCCGCATCCTTCTTTATCAACTGTTTTCTATTGCCTCCACCAATGCAAAAAGTACCGCTATGTGGCGCTTTTAAGAAAAAAATTATTTTCTTATTTTTAACTAAAAAAAAAATTTTTTTTAAACTTTTAAGTAAAAATGTTTTTTTCATTTTTAAATAAAAACAGTGAAAAAAAAATGCATTATTAGGATTTTAATTTATCTGCTTAACGAACGTTTATTTATTTGCAAAAATATAAAAAAAAAAAAATAATGAAATTTTCTAACGTGTCACGTAAATATCACTTAAGTGCTTCGTCTGACTATAAAGTAACTCTTCTACTTAATTTTAATAATAATTTTGTCTCTTCTCATTTATACTTCTTTGTAAGAAAAAAAAGTTGAATATTTTTTCCACCTATTTTGTTGGTTCTTTGTCAAAATAGACAAAAGATTCTGAGAATAAATAATTAATACCTAAGCTGAGATATTTAATAAATATAAAATAAAATATTGATTTACTGAATATTTTTGTTTCGCATTTTTTTTTATTTCGAAACAAAGCGTAAATTGTCTAAGTAAATCAAGTCAAATTAGAAACAAACAAACAAACGAAAATTATTTTCCATATATACGAACAAAAGTAACAATTATTTTTTTTGTTATTGCTAAAACCGTTCTACTTTAAAAAAAAAAAGTTGATTTACAGCGGAAAATTTTATTTTTTTACCCGAAAAACAAAATAAAGAATTTAAAAATTGATGATGTGACATTTCCAATTATTATGTTTATTCTTCAAAACTTTATAAATATTTCCTGTTTTTTAATCCTTGTTAATTGAGTATAATAAATAATTAATAATAATTAATAATAATTAACTGAATATTTATTTATTAATATTTTATAACTGAATATTTATCTATCTTGTCTCTTTTTTAATATTTTAGGAAAATTATGTAAAAATAATGTAAAAAAAAATATTAAATATTAATGGAACTGATAATTGAAGACCTCCACGGAATAACGATCTATGGCACAATTAAAAATGATTACAATTTTCAACTTTGATTTGCCATAGTTAGTTATTCCAGCAAAGTATATAATAAAAAATCAATGAATTGTATACCCTATATATTTAATTTTACTATTTTATTCGTTTGGGCATATTTTTTAATAATACATGCTCATATTTTCATTATAATTACATTAATGTTAAAATGTGCCATAGATCGTTATTCCGTGGAGGTCTTCAATTATTAACTTTAATAAAAATGAAATTATGGTTTATTAATAATAAAGCAGATTTGTAAATGTGAATTTCTGATTGGCTTAAAGAAACGAGAAGTTTACGCTAAGCGAGTGGAGATTCAAACGAAGAAAAGAACGCACCAAAGGTTGTTCACAATTTTCCTTTCTTCAAAAAATTGAAATCGTTTACAAATAAAAAATATTATCGTATTATTAATAAAAATTTAATTTCCAATAACAATGAAAAAATTTATTATATACTAAATTTTTATTTTTAAGTTCAATTTATTGTTAACTATTGTCTGATTATACGAAGATTCTTCTACTTCAGGTAAAAATAATACTTTTTTAAAACTATAAAACACTAAATTGACTAATGTCTGACTAAAACATGGTTTTTCTACTTTTTAATATTTTTTTCTTTATGCCTTAAAGAATATATTTAACTATTGTCTGACTATACAACGATTTTTTTACTTCGGGTGTCAATAATATAGTTTTCTCCCCCATAAAACAATGAATTCACTTATGTCTGACTAAAGAATGGTTTTTCTACTTTCGAAAAATTGTCTTCCTTGGAAGAAAAAAAAGAAAAGCCTTGAAAACTATAATTAACTATTGTCTGACTAAAGCATGGCTTTTCTACTGTCGAACAATTTTTTTGTCATATCAAATAATTCATTGACTATTTCGTCTGACTATACAATGACTTGTCTACTTCGAATGAGAATAATATAGTTTATTTTTACCATAGAACAATAAACCGTATTATGTCTGACTAAAGAGTGATTATTCTACTTGAGAATAATTTTTTTTTGATGACGAAAAATAAACGGACTTTTATGTCTGACTATACACTAAATTTTCTACTTGAAGTGGCAATAATATTTTCCTTTACCATAAAACAGTGATGTCTGACTATACAATGATTTTTCTACTTTGAATGACAATAATATAGTCTATTTTTACCATAGAGCAATGATTTCAGTTTTGTCTGACTAAAGAGTGATTTTTCTACTTGAGAATAATTTTCCGTTTAATGTAGAGAAATCAACGAACTATTATGCCTGACTATACACTGGATTTTCTACTTGAAGTGACAATAATATTTTTCTTTACCACAAAACAGTTATGTCTGACTATACAATGACTTTTCCACTTCGAATGACAATAATATAATTCATTCTTTCCATAGAGCAATAAATTTAGTTTTGTCTGACTGAATAATGGTTTCTCCACTTAAGAATAGTTTTCTGTTTAATATCAAAAAATTACATAACTATTATGTCTGACTATACACTGGATTTTCTACTTGAAGTGGAAATAATATTTTTCTTTACCACAAAACAGTTATGTCTGACTATACAATGACTTTTCCACTTCGAATGACAATAATATAGTTTATTTTTCCCACAGAGCAATGAATTTAGTTTTGTCTGACTAAAGATTGATTTTTCTACTTCAGAATAATTTTCTTTTAATGTCGAAAAATCGAAGAACTATTATGTCTGACTACACACTGGATTTTCTACTAAGAGTGTCAATAATATTTTCCTTTACCAAAAAACCGTTATGTCTGACTATACAATGATTTTTCTACTTTCGGTGTCAAAAATACAGTTTTATTTATATAATTCATATGTAAAATAAAAATTACATTGATAATAATAATTATAATTATAATAATAATAATGATAATAATAATAATAATAATAATAATGATAATAATAATAATGATAATAATAATAATAATAATAATAATAAAACGAATAAGGGAATAAGGAGAAGTTCATATAACAAAAAACTGTAATCAACAGGGAGGGGAAGGCATCAAGCATAATTTGCACGTTTATCGCTTTGAAAAAGGTCATAATACGACGTCCATGTCGGAAAATGGCGTTCGCGGTCGTTTTACCTCGAGTGGTTTTCCTGAAAACGGACATTTCCTCCCTCTAAGCCACACTACCTTCTCTCTCATCTCATTTTAACTCCTATATATTTCTTCCGGTCTATCTAACAATATAACCTTTTTTTTCCAATTTTTTTCTTTTGCCTCCGTCTCACTTTTTTTCTTTTCCTATACATATATTTAATGACAACCGCACTCAAATGCCTCGAATATTAAGAATATTTTGCTCTTTTGGAGGTAGGGAAAAGTGATTTAAAATATATACGTACATTTCGAGACTGTGGAGCTTTTCATGAGTGTTGAAGCAGAAGAGAGAGAAAAAGAATGAACTAATATATTTTTATACTCTCCTCTGCACACGTCGAGATTAGGTTTAACTGCCTTAATTTTAAAAAACTGCCACCCCGCGAAATTGCGACCGTTTTGCGCGCACTCATTCCGAAGGGGGAAAAATACTGTCTTTCTTTTGTTTTTTTTACACATTGAAAAACGTTTTTTTTAAAACGCTATTTATTAAATGGATAGAATTCACGTTTTCTTAATTAATGTTAGTTTAGCAAATTATTTTGTTGTTGGTGAATCAAATATTGAATATTTATTTAGTTAAATATATTTAATATTTAATGTATTTTTTTAATTTTAATAACTATGGCGAATATCTTATGGACTTTTTTTAATAAGAAATTAATTGATTTCAAAGAATTTTTTTTAGCCCCTGATTGGTGAGATTTTGGCAATTCTTCAAAATTTCAATATATTTTGAAAAATTATCATTTTCTTAAAAAATATTTTACTAGGAAAATTTTTAAAAACGATTAAAAATTAATTCCTGGTTGAAATTTGGTAAAATTTTGCTTACCTTTGCCAAATATATTTTGTCCCTTTGTTTCCATGACTTTGTCCATCGATCCTTTTCCCTATTACTCGGCATTTTGTCCAGAAGGAATTAATGTTCAATATTTTCTCAATTTAACAGAGGTTCCACTTGAAGTAATAAATCTGAAAAATAAAAGAAAATGATTTTTAATCTTCATTTTAATTTTTATGGGCAAAATAAAAAACTTTTCCATTCAATTGCTTTCTCACGTAAATTATTTTTTTTTCTATTTACTCTATCCAACAGGAAGAATAAATTATTGTTTCGCGAAAATTAAATAATAATTTTAATGTAATTAAATAATAATTTTAATGTAATTAAATAAATGCTAATTTAATAACACGATTGTGGCAAAAAAAAAAATTAGAAACAATTGACCGTATAGTAAACAAACAAAAAAAATACAAAAAAATAAAACAAATAAAAAAAAAAAACCCGAATTAAAATTTCCGCTCGGGATTTTATATGAAATGAAACCTTATTGCCAGAACATCTGTTGCATCAATAACAACTATTTTATCTCTCTATGTCTGGAAAATAAAAATTGATCCAAGTGTAAATACAAGCAAACATGGTGAAAAAAAAACTATTTTCAAATAATACAATTGGCATAAAATGATAATTATTTCGCTTTTCAATAAATTACACAGATAAATGAAAAATTAAAAAAGCGTCGATATTAATAAATAATAACTGATTTTTCTACTTGAGAATAATTTTCTTTAGTGTCGAAAAATCAACGAACTATTATGTCTGACTATATACTAAATTTTCTACTTAAAGCGTCAATAATATTTTCCTTTACCATAAAACAGCTATGTCTGACTATACAATGATTTTTCTACTTCGAATGACAATAATATAGTCTATTTTTACCATTGAGGAATGATTTCAGTTTTGTCTGACTAAAAAGTGATTTTTCTACTTGAAAATAATTTTATTTAGTGTCGAGAAATCAAAGAACTATTATGTCTGACTATACAATAACTTTTCTACTTAAAATTACAATAATATAGTTTATTTTTACCATAGAGCAATAAATCGAGTTATGTCTGACTGAAGAATGATTTTTCTACTTGAGAATAATTTTCTGTTTAATGTCGAGAAATCAACGAACTGTTATGTCTGACTATATACTGAGTTTTCTACTTAAAGCGTCAATAATATTTTCCTTTACAATAAAACAGCTATGTCTGACTATACAATGATTTTTCTACTTCGAATGACAATAATATAGTCGTTTTTTTCCATAGAGCAATAAATTTAGTTTTGTCTGACTAAATATTGATTTTTCTACTTCAGAATAATTTTCTGTTTAATGTCGAGAAATCAACGAACGATTATGTCTGACTATATACTGAGTTTTCTACATAAAGCGTTAATAATATTTTTCTTTACCATAAAACAGCTATGTCTGACTATACAATGATTTTTCTACTTCGAATGACAATAATATAGTCGTTTTTTTCCATAGAGCAATAAATTTATTTTTGTCTGACTAAAAATTGATTTTTCTACTTCAGAATAATTTTATTTTAATGTCGAGAAATTAACAAATGATTATGTCTGACTATATACTGAGTTTTCTACTTAAAGCGTCAATAATATTTTCCTTTACCATAAAACAGCTATGTCTGACTATACAATGATTTTTCTACTTCGAATGACAATAATATAGTCTATTTTTACCATAGAGCAATAAACCGTATTATGTCTGCCTAAAGAGTGATTATTCTACTTAAGAATAATTTTCTTTTGATGACGAAAAATAAACGGACTTTTATGTCTGACTATATACTGAATTTTCTACTTAAAGCGTCAATAATATTTTCCTTTATCATAAAGCAGCTATGTCTGACTAGACAATTACTTTTCTACTTCAAATGACAATAATATTGTCAATTTGGCAATAATATTTACCATAGAGCAATGATTTCAGTTTTGTCTGACTAAAGAGTGATTTTTCTACTTGAGAATAATGCAGGATGTTGGTTAAAAAAGGAGATAAATAATTAAAAAAAGTTTTCTTCGTATTATTTTCAGGGGGTTGAAAACATTTGTAAAAACGTAATGCAAAAAATTTTGAAGCAAAAAAATATTCTAGAAGAGTCCTCTCTCTTTTCTTCATCTCTCTACTTTCCCCCCTCTCTTTTTAGATATGTAGAGAAATCCCACATTGAGCCAGGTTTCAGACTCGAGTAAAATATTGCCGCGAATTATCATACCATCTGAAATTAAAGGGTTGAAATTTCGGACTGTTGGTGCTGCCTAGTGTCCAGTGGAAAATAATTTTGGCGGATTCCCTCTTTGGTCTCTCTCTCTCTCTCTCTCTCTCTCTCATCCTCACTCAGCATTCGAGGAATGAAGAGACGCAAAGGGAGGATCGTTGAGCTTACCATATAGGGGTGGTTTCCAGAACGAATTGGGCGAGATAGTTGTAAAGGATAAAGTGAAAAAGCGAGTGAGAGGAAGAGAGAAAGAGAGAGAAAGAGAGAGAGAGAAAGAGAGGGAGAGAGGAAAAGAGAGACTCTCTCGGAAGAGTTGCGCGTACCATGTACAACGAAACGCCTCTCTTCCGACAGTCCGTGCGCATTTTCCTCTCCTCTCTTTTCAAGCGTCTCACTCCACATGGATTTCCACCCCCACCCCCCTCTCCTTTTTTTCCCAACTAGCGATTTTTCTTTTGCAGCGTCTGCGCAGCCACGCCCATGTCTACAATGGCGGCCGTTGGAAATTCGTCGCGGGGGCGGCGCCCTTTCCTGGCATCTTTTTCCCACGTACTTTTCCATCTCGCTCCTTCGTCCTTCGTCCCAGGAGTGTACTTGAAGAGGGTCCTTGTACCGAACTAACGCTGAGACTAACGGCCGTGGAGTATCGATGCTGTAGCATCGGAGTTTCGTGTATGGCATCAACTATGATTTCTCTCTCTCTCTCTCTCTCTCTCTCTCTCTCTCTCTCTCTGTACCTCTGTCTTTGTCTCTTTTTGTGAAGGCATGTAACTGATGTGCCTAAAACCCAAACCACTTGACTCAAATATGATCCCCTTAGAGAGGTGTCTACTCTTTTCTAAACGCGAAAGTATTCACTACCGAGAGCGAGGAGGTGAAATTAAATTTCTCTGTTTAAGAATATCAAGGGGACAGTTCTTTCTCTCTCTCTCTCTCTCTCTCTGGCTAAATAATAATGAAAAAACAGACGGGAATGTAACGACTAGAACTTAGCCATTGCCTTTCTCTCTCTCTCTCTTTCTCTCTCTCGGTGTTTTTCTCATATGCCTTGTATGTGTGCGTTTTCAAGGGACGAGGATTTTCATTTATTTAGCTCTTAAGTTTAGAAAAGCACTGTTAGAAGTTTTATATTGCAGTTTTAGTAATACGCATTTTTTAAAAGGAATTTACATACTGCAATGAAATGCACAAACTTAAAGCAAGACAGTGTTTTCAAAATTTGCACTTGGAACGAATGAGAAGTATTTTTTTCTGGAGGGGGGATTTAATATCGAGGGGATATATTGATCAGAAATATTGATTAAAGAAAGTATTTAGTTAATCGATTATAGCCACTGTAAAAAATAGGTTCTAAATTAGAGCTGATTTCGGTATTAAAATAGAACCAAATAACGATTTAGTACCAAAATTGGTATTAGTACCAAAATTGGTACTAAATTAGTACCAAAATTGGTACTAAATTAGTACCTTACTTTTAACAGTGAGGTATTTTACTTGCCTTAGTTTAAAAAAAAGTCAATAAGAGTCCTACTACTTATGAATTTAACCATTGTCTGACTAAATCCACTCTTTTCTACTTCCCGCGTAAAAATCGCCAAGGTATGCCTTAAAAGGATTATTGGGCCTGAAATAGTTCAACATTGGCAGTACTAGTTGGTCCTAACTTACGGCTCTATCTACAATAGTCAGTCTAATTATTCAAATTATTTAAACAACCCGTGCAGAAATTGACCCACTTGGCCCTACTTGAAATAGGGCTTTAGCAAAGGTCTGACAAGTTTTCCTAGTTTCTTGCAAGGCCCTTGTTAGGGCCCTATTTTAGATTGGGAAAAGTTGGGCAATTTCTGCACGGGAAATAATTATTGTTATTAATATTAATTAATAATAAAACAATTAATTAATATCAATTAATTGTTAGAATAATAATTTTATATTCATTTCTATGTAGTCAAATTTAATAAAAATTGCAAAAATTGCAAATTTACCAAAAACATGCATTTTAATTTCTCTATGTAAATAATTATAATAAATAATAATAATTTGTTTAAACATTTCTTCAAATATTAACTGTTTTATTTTTTATTTTTACCTGTTATGATTACACCTACTTGAAAATTTAAAAGTTGGCAAAAAAATTGCATATTGTTAAGAGTAGGTTAAAACAATTATTAACAATACGAATTTGTTTAAACAATTCTTGAAGTAGTAATTTCATATTTAATTTTTTATACGATTGGCTTGATAAATTGAAAAATTATTCTGGCTACACTGTGAAAAAAATATTAAATTAACAGTTATTTATTTAAACTTTTAAACAATTTTTGAAATAACAGTTGTAATAAATTTAACTCAATTTCTTAGTTCACTTATTGGTTTACCATTAAATAGTATACTAAAAATTTTGAAAATAAACTTTAATTTATAGCAATATTCTACTCTCTTCGTAAACTAGCAATATTAAATTGTTTAAACAAATTAATTAATAATGAATAAAGAAATATAAAAAATGTTCTTTTAATATTCAATAGACTTTATAATTTTTCTCGCTAAAAGATTAAAAAATTCTTTTTTTTAAACTTTTATCGTTTTACTTTATAGTTTAATAATAATTTGCTTAAATAATTATTGTTAAACAATTGGATGTAAAAAATAAAATTTTATTCACTTGCTAGTGAATTATAATTAAATTATTATAAGTAAATGATAAATTGTGTAATATTGTTAATATGCTCTGATAAATAATAATCTCACTTTTGTCTGACTATACAGTAACTTTTCCACTTTGAATATGTCAAAACTACACTTAAGCAACGAATCCATAGTTATTGTCTGACTATATTTTGGTTTTTCCACTTGTGAAGTTGGAAAATTTCACTTCCTATGCTTGCAAGAATCTAAGTAATCATTGTCTGACTATAAATTAATTTTTCTACTTGATTTCACAGAACTACTAATTTACTACTATATAAATTTTGTAATTTTTCTATTGTCTGACTAAATCCGTTTTTTTCTACTTACTTTCTACTTTCTACTTTCTACTTAATTTTTTTTGTCGGAATAGAAATCTACTAATATCACTTGTCTGATTATGCGATTATTTTTCCACTTTATAATTTTGTTTATCAACAGTTCATGGTTTTTTCCACTTTGAATAAGACAAAACTACACTTAAGCAACGAATCCATAGTTATTGTCTGACTATATTTTGGTTTTTCCACTTGTGAAATCGAAGAATTCCTCTTCCTATGCTTAAAGCAAGAATCCAGTAATCACCGTCTGACTATACAGTGATTTTTTCACTGCAAATAACAAATGCCTGTTGGAATTTTCAGAAAAATTTGTTTTTATTCCCGCAATTGTATAATAAAGAATAGATCAAATGAATTATTGATATAATTTGCCCCTTGTTCAAAATACAGTCATATAGTTATTTATATAATTTATAAAATCGCGATAGTTAATTTAAAAATCAACCGCGATCTATACTGTACTTAATTAATTGAAAAAGCTGCAAAATATGACAGGTCTAATTATATGAAAATATTTTGACAGACATATGTTAAACAGAGATGAACAATTTGATATTGTAAATGCTTGCGATATCAAAGATTATACACTTTAATTACCTTTATCGATGAATCAGTGAAACTAACACGATTTATCAAGAGCAATGTTTCCCTCCTAAAATCTATTATTTTACCATTTCGAGCTTGATTCAACAAATTGAAAACAATATAATATTTCTAAAATTATACTCCTTTACTGTTTTAATATAAATATAAGAAGCAGTGGAAATTTTATCCGTAAAGATGAATATATTTTCAATACAGAGAATGTGTCAGCGCGTGGAACTTGGAAAAAATTGTACGTTCCTGGCTAGAGGTGGATGGTTCGTTCGTTTTTTTTTTGTTTTTTTTTTTATTTTCTTTTTTTTGTCGCTTTGGGAGAAAAACGAAGAGTAACGTTGGTGGGGGAAGGAGGGGATATTATGAGGGTTGCGCAGACCGAGCTCAGCAGAGAGAGGTTTCCATGCGGAATGAAGCGGAGAAAAAAAGCTTGTGGAGGAAAAACATGGCGATCGAGAGGGAAGGAAGCCGGACAACGCAAGTCAATCATGCGTCTCTTAATAGAAAAGTGGGGTCGATTTATGGGTTATAGGCAAACTCAACTCCTACCATATTCCACCTCATCGACCCCTTTCGAGTGATCAGATATCACTTTTTCGTTTTCCACAGCGACTTTACGTTTTGATGAGATGACACTCTCGGACCCTGACCTCCTCTTTTTTAAATATAATATTCACCCAAAAATTCATTCCCCTAACCCTTTTTTTAATTACCATAGCTATATACATTCGATTTCACTTTCCTATAGTTTTTTCCCAAAATTAATATTATTTATTTATTTATTTAATTATTATTTATTATTATTATTTATTTATTTTATTTATTTTACTATTTGTTTTATTTGTTTTATTAATTTGATTTTGTTTCTCCCCGATTTCCAGACAGAATTTTTACTTTTTTCCTAATCCCTATAAAAAAAAACTTTAAGGGAAATTCAATTATTATGTGAAAAAGATAATTTTTAGAAGCGAAAATCTGTTTTAAAACTTTAATGGTGTTTATCTATTTTAAAAATAAAATTAGTTGTAGATAACTTCCCTAGCATTAGTTTCAAAACATTCAAATAAAATTCTTTAAAAATTCAATTATTTTGAATAGAGTTTTATAGGAAATTTCAATTATTTCAAAAAAAATTTCAATTAATTGTTTAGAAAAATTCAATTATTTTTCGAAAATAGAACAAAAATATTTTAAACACCTAATTTTTCAGAATTTTAAATAATATTTTTCAAAATTAAATTTTTTTAAACCTCTTCAACCTCCTGAATATTTTAAACACCTAATTTTTCAGAATTTTCAATAATATTTTTCAAAATTAAATTTTTTTAAACCTCTTAAACCTCTTGAATATTTTAAACACCTAATTTTTCAGAATTTTCAATAATATTTTTCAAAATTAAATTTTTTTAAACCTCTTAAACCTCTTGAATATTTTAAACACCTAATTTTTCAGAATTTTCAATAATATTTTTCAAAATTAAATTTTTTTAAATCTCTTAAACCTCTTGAATATTTTAAACACCTAATTTTTCAGAATTTTAAATAATATTTTGCATAATTAAATTTTTCTAAACCTCTTAAACCTCTTGAATATTTTAAACACCTAATTTTTCAGACTCCCGTGTGGCAAAATGTTAGGGAACTGATTGGACCCGGATCAGACCGTCTGCTGTCTTTTTTGGCGCTGATCAGACCGTCTTGACGGGGCGCTAATCAGAATGGTGACGATTTATCCATGCCACGGTCTGATTAGACGAGCTATTTATGGGCTGATCAGACGAGCTATTCATGGTCTGATCAGCAGAACCAGTAAAATCTACTGCAGCTTATTGTAATAATAAATGAGGAGTAAATTTAAAAGACTAATAAATCCATTCTCGAAATATTGTAATAAAAAGTGATCTTTATAAACAATTTGTCAGAATGTATTTATCAGGTTTTGTTAACTTCGTCATAGCACGAAATTTTCTCATTCTCATTGTACTTAAAAATCGAGCCCTTAATCTTTTCCTCTTTCTTCCAACAGAAGAATCAGATTCTTCATTCATCTTGAAATGGATATCAGTAGGCTACTAATAAAACAAATT
>JUFY01035085.1:18923-30675 GCA_001855655.1 Leptopilina clavipes
CTGACAAGACGGACATTTTAGACTTCAAATTTATTCAAATCTGCCCGTCTTGTAAGTTCCTAATCATATCCCTAACAGACCGTCTAAATCAGACGGGCTAGTTTAATGCTAGTCGGGAATCTAGACTGCCACAACATTTTTCCACACGGGTGCAAAAAAAAACAGTATGTTTTTTTAATAAAAAGAGAGAACAATGAAAAACGACATCACCCTCGTATATGGAAATTATTCAAAGCGTTAGTTACCGTTAGCAAATGCGATATGAGGTCGAGGGTACGTGTTCAAATGTTCCAAAATGGGTATTATTCCACAATTTAGAAGAGCATACATTGATAGAAGGCGATAATCAGATTTTACAAAGAGACATCGCGATTACCCTCTTTAGAGATCAAAATCGACACAAATTACTGGAAATATTTATCCATTTTTTTTTAATTTCAGGGACTTTTTTTTAATTTAAAAACAAATATTTTATCCTGTAATTTACATTGGTAAATTTTAATTTTTCGATAAAATGGAAATTATAATATTTCTTATAGATCGAGAGAAAAAAAATACAGAAAGAAAATTTTTATATATTAAATTTTCCTTTCCGTATTTTTTTCTATATATATAGTATTTAAAAAAAATATAGTATATACAAAAAAAATAGTCATTTTTTTTTCATTCGACAAAAATTTTGTAGGGATAATCCTCGCCCGTGTATATTTGTATATGTGTCAACGGCAGAAAGTCCTTCATATATATACAACTATAGAATGAACATTTGCACGTTGTGCACAGAGCGTTATTACATTCAACTCTGTATGACGTTGTTATAGACGTTGTTTTGGGAAAGGCCATCTGCAGAGACAAATGACCAACTACATCCAACTTGTGATTCACTGTAACGTCCAAAATTATAGGGCCATAAAAAAAACAAAAAAAAAACAAAAAATTTTGAAGAAATTTCTTGTAAAAGAGGTCGAAATCCGATATCTATAACATTTTTTTATATCCTTTCAATTCTATATTCAAACAACTTCCGGAAAGCAATTTCAATACGAATTTTCTTCTTTACATTTTCGCAAAACAATTCCTTTGACACTGTGATATGACAAGGGGCCAATAAATAAACAATTCCTCTAAAAAGTAAGAAAACAAAAATTCTTCAAAAAAAAAATATTATTTTGATATGTAAAAAGCTATTCGATCTAAAAATAACTAATAAAAAATAAAAAATAAAATAAATAAAATAATAATAAAAATAATAATAATAACAATAATAATAATAATAAGCTAGAATCAGACAAAACACATTGGAATTCTTAAAGTTTAGGAGTAAGTAGTAAAAGTCAACTCAAGTCAGACTAAACTTTTTACTCTTCAATTAAAATCAACGTTTGGTATTACAGTAGTAAAAGTCAATTATAGTCAGACTTCTTCTACTATTTTTTAGATAAATTTCAGTAGTAAAAGTCAATTTAAGTCAGACATAATCTTTTACTATCTTGATAGTTCATTACTATTAGTAAAAGTCAACTTCAGTCAGACATAATTATTTACTGTCTTGATAGTTTATTCTCAGTAGTAAAAGTAAGTTTTAATAATAAAACACTTCGAAATACTTCAAAATTAATATCAGTAGTAAAAGTCAGTTATAGTCAGACGGAAGCTCTTTGAATCTTGTCAGATTAATTTTAGTAGTAAAAGAAAATTACAGTTAAAAACAAAACACATTGGAATATTTGAAGTTTAGAATCAGTAGTAAAAGTCAATTTTAGTCAGTCAACACTTCAAAATAATAACCGATTTCTAAAGTAGTATAATTGAATTGACACTTCTAGGAATATTAAAATTTTTCAAAAATAATAATTTAAAACTTTTAAAAAATTTACCTTCACCGCTAAAAATTCTAACTTTTTCAATGAATTGTTATCTTTTCTTGTTTTTTTTTTTTTGTATTTATTATGAAAGCGCAAATTGATACCGAGTGGAGGTTCAGAGTCGCTAAAATATTTAAGAAAGTGTAAAAGCTTTTTGGGTGTAAAAGTAAAATTGAATTAGTGAAAAGCGCCTACGGCCAATGACTATAGGAAAAAGTGGGATAAAAAAGGAGGAACAAGGAAAAGAAAAACTTTACTTCCACTTGTTTGAAATTGAACCATTTTCGAATCTGTGCGCAAAGAAAACGATTAGAAGACTGTTTGGAGAAAGAGTAATCGATATCCGTTCTGAAATCTTCTGGCTCTGCAAGTAGTAAAAGTTTCTATATGGTCAAACGTGAACACTATGGAAAGTTATCTTTCCCTTTTCTCTTTATTCAAAAAAACTCTTTTTACACCTTTTCACATATTACCTTCTATTCACTGAGGTCTCAAAAGTTATTCATAACCTTCTCTCTCTCTCTCTCTCTCTCTCAATTAACTTCACCGTGAAAATTTTTAATTAACTTGATGAATTTTTTTCACACTCTTCTTCTTGTTTTCAAAAATATGTTCCTAATTGTTTTTTTTTCACTCATTTGTGGAAAAAAGTTTCAACTCGAAAAACATTTTTTCCATTATTTAATTGTAGAGAAATTTTTACCAAAACTTGTGAAAAAAGAAATTATTATTATTAATCAATTAATATTATATTTACTATTTATAGTAATTTATAGTAATTTCGAGAATATAAAAATTCAGTATTCAAATTTTATAAAAAATACAAATTCGTTTTCGTAAACTATTAAAAAATGTTTTTATTTGAATCAAATATTTAATTTACTTGAGTTAAATAAAAATATATTTGTTATTATTGGAATGACAATAATTCGATAAATAAATAATCGTTATTTAATCTTTAAAGAGAGAGAGAGAGAGAGAGAGAGAGAGAGAGAGAGCTCTAACAAAGTGGTTTTGCAAGAAACGTGTGAAGGTGCTCTTCTATAAAGTTTAAATAAGTGGGAAACTTTTGCCATCTTAAGTCGTCTGCTTTTATTCCGTTAATAAAAGACATTTTAGGACACGAATTCAGTGTGTCATTAAACTTTCAACAAGAAACATTCATGAAAAAATAAGGACAAATCGTGACTAAGAGAAAAAAAAATCTCTAAAATAAAAAAGTGGATATTTTCTTTTATTATAAGACACTTCACTCTCGAGTCTCGACAATCTCTGGCGACGAAACGTTAAAAAAAACTAAATTGAAATTTTTTTTTAAATTCTCACTCTCAGCATCGAATTGTAAAATTGAAGAAAGTAATAAATTCTTTATACTTCAAATTCTTTCCAATTATACGTTTTAACTTTTATTTTTTATTTTATTATTTCTTTTTTATTATAACAGCCAAAGACTGTTATAAATCATGAACTTCTTTTTTTTTCTCTTGATTAACAAGTTTTTTCACGTCTCACAAGTCTGATGTATTTGACGTACGACTGGTCTGAACTTTACGCTGAAAAGCAAGAGCGCTATAATTATCCCACTAGAGAGTCAAAGCAGGTTCCGTTTGCGTGAATGCTAGTTCGGTAAAGCCTTCTAAGCGAGCGCTTGCAAGTTTATCCTTCATTTATTTTATTAACGATGTGTTGTAAATCTCCCCCCCCCCCCACCCTCAAATTTCTTATTCAAGTTTCCGCGAAATTACACGACGTTAAGCGCTGATATTTTTTATTAATGTATATATCAAATCCTTCAGCTTTTTTTAAACCAAAAAATTTTATTTTTCATTTAAAATTCGAATTCTTAATCAAAAATTTTGATTTATAAAGTAGAATTTTGCATTTTTAACCATAAAATCTAATTTCACACCCAAAATTCGAATTTTCAGTAAAAAATTTTGGTTTTCCAACAAAAAATTTGAATTTTAAACCAACAAGTTGGATTTTTCAGCTTAAAATTGAAATTTTAAACAATAATTTATAATTAAAATTTTGTGATTTGAAACCAAAGTTTGAATTTTACACTTAAGAGTATAATCTTTAATTCAAATTTTGAAAAAAACAATTGAAAGACACTTCAAAGCAGAAACTACATAACTAATAAAGAGAGAAGAAAAATAAAATTTGATGTTCACTTTCTCAGCTATTTCCAAACACATTTAAGGAAACGTCAATTAATATCTACACTAAAAAAGTTAACAGAAAAGTTTTAGAATTTTTCTTTTTCAAATGGACAAGACAAACGTAATTTTATAATTTTTTCAGAAAATTTTCTCGAAAGATACAAAAAAAATCCACTAGCGAATGGGAAAAATGAAGAGAGAAATTTGAATATTCTGAGTTCTGACTTACGAAATCGTTCCAAATAGAGTACAGTTGGCAGGTAGCAGCACATGCCATTATCGCCATGCACGTGTGCATACATATTGATAATAATTAACAAATGCGAATGCTTTCATCAATAAAGTCCTCTATCTGGATCGAATTGTTCCTTCTCCAATTCAAGATCTATGCAGAAGCCTCGCACTTTCGCTGAAGTGACCGAACAATTATATTGACTTCCAATCAGATCGATCACCTCTCCAAGCGAAAACTGATTTTCCACAACCGTCACTCACGCCTACCAACATCGACAAATTGCGAGATCAATCGCTACAATCTGCCGCCAGACACTCCAATAATATAACGATGGGTAACACAAGAGCTTGCTTTTGGCGCACCACTTATTTCAAATCACAATGTCCCAAGCACAATGGGGACGTCGAACAAATAAAACACCATGTATAGAAAAAAAAATGCTAATTTTTTCCATCACTTAAAAAAAGAAATTCTAATTCTTCCACCATCACTTTCTTACAAAGGGAAAAATATTTTCAAACATCGAATTAATAATATGAAAAATAATTTCCAATTTCAACTTATAGCATCGAAACAATCGTTGGAGGAAAATATCGTATATCGTTTATTTATTTATTCGTAATCCATTTATTGAGTAGATTTCCGATAACCAATTCAAAGCCATCTCTTCACGCTAAATTTGTTATTTAAAGTACATTTTATTTCAATGTTGTCCATGTGTGTCAATTTCGTTTCCCCCTAATACCTGGGAATAGAGTTTTTCACGATACTTTCGAATCGCTGAAATTTTCCCATATAGAATCATTTTTTTTTTTGCCTCAATAATTTTTTTTTTCAAAAACACTATATGCGGATCATTTAGAATTTCCAAAAATCCATTTGAAAAATCCCCACTTCAAAAATTCACTACCTTAAAAAAAAAACAGAAAAATACTTCCAGAACTTTTGGATTGAAAAAAAAATTCATTATTTCTTTTACTCTAAAAAGCATTGTCCCTAAAAAGAGCATTGTCATTTGAAAAAAGAAATTCTATTTAAAAAAAAGCGCATTTAAAAAAAATCATTTCCATTAGTAAAAAAGCATTTCCATTCGAGAGAAAAAAAGCCGACATTGCAGATATAAAATCAAGTGAATGCCATTGATTCTCGGAAAATTGACCCATTAAAAAATCCATTACAAATTGGATAATTAGGTAAATTTAATTGATTATCGAAAACTAATTCATCGACTTTTGACAGAGGGAAAGAGAGAGATAATTGGAAAAAGCAATTAAAAGTGAAGAATGAATAAATTCAAAACGAGAATTGGTAAAACTGATGCGGGATATTAATAACAAACTTTGACATTAATTTTCCTGAAATGTGGAGAGAAAATATAGTATTTGATATAATTTCCCTCCCCCAAAAAAAATAAAGGGAGAAGTGACAATTATAATTAACAGCGTGTTAACGTAACCACAGAGAAATTAACAGTCGTCATGAGGCGTTAATTATCAACAACGTCAATGTTCGATAAATCGGTTCAATTTCAAAAAGCATTTGACGTGAGAAAAAAACAAGTGGAACATTAATCCATTTTTTTGGCACCAAATTAATATTTCCTTTCGCACTGTCATCGAATCACTGTCACTGAGCACGTGATCATCATCATCATCATATATCCTTGAAACAGGGAACGAAAAATTTTTTGTTAATCCAAAATTTTCTTCTTTTAGGGGATAATATCGATGGGGGAGAGAAGGGGAGAATTTGTTAATAGGGGGGGGGGGCGATAATGAACTTGGAAAATTGATGATCCGAAGGTGAAAACAGACGTAGCACCCGTTCGGGGTGACTGAAACTCGGTGACTGCCGGCATCGCCCCTTTTCCACCCTTGCGAGAGCTACAGCATCCCTGACCCCGCAGCATCCCTCCCTCTTTCTCTCTCTCTTCCTATTTGAAATCCTCCTCCCACTACACAAACCACCTTCGCTACCGCAACCATCTCCACATCGTCCGCACCTAGTTTCTTCTTAAATACAGATATCACCCTTTCCTTCTCGCCCTCAGTCAACGAGATCTGGAATGACCATCAGGAGATTTCTGCTTCCTTATATTACATAAGTGGACCATTTCTCTACTTTGAGATGAATTGACACATATTCCGCTGAATGGACAGATATCAACGGTCTTAATTCCCCTCCTGCAATTTACGCCTATTATACTTGCGTCTCAGAGTCTATTCGCATCTATTTATTTGTTTTAAAGAAATCTCATTTGATTCAATGCAAAATTTTATTTGAAACAAATAAATAAATTGATTTAATAAATTTGATTTAAATAAATTATATTTGATTTAAATAAATTATGTTTGATTCAAATATGCTTTTATTTACTTCAAATAAATTATATTTTATGCAAATAAATTATGTTTGATTCAAATATGCTTTTATTTACTTCAAATAAATTATATTTGATGCAAATAAAACATTCCTCTGGGTACAGAAGAAGAAATTATTATTATTCAGAATCTATGGAATAGAAAACGCATTTTGGAAAATTTCTTTCTTCAAATCTAAAAACAAACGTATTCCATTGAAATTAGTTGAACTCGACAAATAAAGCATTCTGAAAATTTGCATGGATCCAACTATTCGGAAAAATTCCATTTTTTTCCTCTACAGGGACAGTGATTTCCGGAAAAGTTACAAATTTGTTTGCATACTTCTTTCGATTCAATTACTTTAGTTTGATTCAAAAAAAAAGAAAAAGAGAGATTCGCAAAATGAAATGACTTTTTACCCCGTGGGAAATTGACTAGGCTGACAATTTTCATTGCCAATATTGGCCCAAGACTACGAACGCAGATACCAGCCTCGATTTTAAATATTCAAACAAGAAAATAATTCTTCATCGAAAATAAAATTATTTTATTAATATATAGTAATACTCAATTTTAAATATTGCACCACATCACACAATTTGCAAGAAAAAGAAATATTATAGTATTATAATGTAATATAAAGAGGAATTATTTTATTAATATTAATAATTAATTATTATTATGTTATTATTATTATTTACTCTATTCAACTACAACTTATCTTTCAACAGGTCAGTGATACTTATACCCCGTCTACTTCATCTCGTTTACGAGTGGATTTTTATGACATCTAGGCGGAAATTTACAGAATTATTTTGGCGCGAAATTCAAATTTAAATGTAGAAACAAGAAAGTTAAGTAAGAAAAAAAGCTATAAAAAATAACTCTCGCTAATATTTAAATTCTAGAGCATTTTTTTCTTTATTCGTAAACTTGGACCAATATTGGCCCAATCTTGGGAACGTGTTTTCTTGATTCAAACTTATCTTATTTTCCACAAAACAGAAAATAAAGTAAGATAATAGTTTTTCTTCATAATTGTATTTAGTAACGTAAAATATAAATAACGTATATTACTATATTTATATATATTTATATATTTTATATATTTTATATATTTATAATACAAATAATGTTCACCGCTTTTCAAAATTGCATTATCGTATACATTTTCTCCATAGAAAAAAAAATATGACTCCCATCATAAATTCCTGTTTCCATCAACTTTTAAAGTTTTACAAATGCGAACTAAAAATGCACTCAAGAGTCACGTTCTTCGGGAATGATATACGCCTCCCTGAAAGCCCTTATTTAAATTTCAAGCGGAACATGATCCACGAATCGAATCGAAATTTCTAAAACACCATTGAACTTTATCATATTCATTTCTTTTTTTAAAGAAACCATACAATATAAAATGGCAAATGGAGAGGAGGGGGGGGGTTATTAAACGATTATTATTATTTATTGGTTCATATTAAAGATATCGCGAAATTTTGTTCAATAAAAAAGCGCAAGAATCGGTAATTGCTCAATATTGCGAACTAGAGCCAAAGTGCATCAACGTATCACCAACAAAGTTTCTCTCCACTAGTTTCGAACGAGTTTTCAAGAGTTTTGCACTCGAGACTTGGTGCCCCACGAGAGAAAACGAAAAAGGCTCCAACGGCAAGGCGTCACTGTCGTAAATATCTGAAGAGCTCTTCAGATTCTTGAAAAAAAAACTGATCATTCAACTTACGAGTTTCAAGATACGAAGGTGAAATAAAAAAAAATAGAGACGAAAATTTTTCCAAGGGTTAAAAAAATCTACAAAGTGAAGATCCCCCCTCCCACCATTAAAATTGTCAAATATTGGAATAAGAAAAAATAAATTGATATTGTTTCCTTGGCAAAGTTCTCCTGGGTGTTAATTTAATTCTTAGGAAGTAGGAAAATTTAATAAGAGAAGTGAAAACCAATGTTAAAAGGTATAATACAAAACGCCCATGTGAGCCTCAATATCACATCTCAAGGGAGATAAGTGATGCTGACGCAATCGCAGGTAACTGTCAAGAATCTAAAGCAGTTAAGCTTACCTAAAGAAGACACTTTAACATATGAGGAAGTTAAACTCCCGCAATGGCAAATATTGTCAATGAATAATCTCAATTTCACTCTGACAAGCTCTTCCAGGATATACAATTTTTTTCCTCTTTCCGCAACTATTTCTTTTATCTTTCTTTAGAAAATATGAGGAAAAAATCCTAATAAATGATAAAATCATTATTAATAATTAATACCTCAGAAAATATTATATTCGCCTCAGCTTAAAATCTTACTAAACTATTTATTTGTTTCAAAAAAGAAATTTATTTCTTCCAAATAAAATTTTTATTTGAAATTGAAACAAATAAATATGTTAGTGCGATGATTTTATTTACGTCAAATAAATTACATTAATAGTTAATAATAATTATTGATATAATTGTTATAAGAAATTATTAATAATTATAATTATTAATATAATTATTATAAGAAATTATTATTAATTATAATTATTATTCTACAATAATTGAAACTAACAGAAAGTTATCACAATAATTACGTTAATTAGCGATAATTATTTAAACCATTTAATGTGATTTCTATTATTTTTCGAATATGTGACTAAAAATAGAAATCTATTAATTGTCATAGTCTATTTTCAAACCTGTTGTTTAATTCCGAGAAGAGCGATAACATTTGTTTAATTAAACTTCACTTAATTTAAAAAATAAAAATTATTTGCTTCAAGTCAATATTTATTTGACAATAGAGTCATCGATTATGAGTCAAATAATTTTTTTTCAGTGTTTTTTTTTTAAATTCTCAGATTTGCACAATCAGGGGATTTTTTTTTACTATAATATTAATTATTTACCTTCAATACTGTAATATCTTCCCTGTAATTTTAAGCACTCGCTTAAAATTCCACAAAATAATGTATGTATGAAACGGTAAGCTCACCTGTAACAAAAAAAATATATTTACATTAACAAATTGCAATAAAGATTGTTTACTAAATAAAAAAGTTTGGTAATAATAGTAACAAACGATTATTATTATTTTTTTATATTGTACATATTTTTAACAATTCCAGGTCAAATACCGATAATTATTATTATTAAATAAATTTAATATTTTGTTTATTATTTTCCTGTATGTAATAATTATTATGAAATAAATTTACTAACGAGAAAAATAAATATATAGATTCGTTAGTTGGAAAATAGTAATTTTCAGTAATGACTTTCTATAAAATGTAATCTTGCACTTCTCAGTATATTGTATAATCAGCTCAAGAATGTCTAATGTTTATTCTCAAAATTGTTTACTTGCATTTGCGAGAACTCAAGTTTTCTCAGTTAATCTCATTCGTGCGATTAAACTCAAGCCATTTTCTCGCCTTAAAGTCGATATAATACGAAAGCAAAATAAATCCGTAATCTTTTTGGCCCGTTAGACCGTCTAAACGAATCAGTTTGACTAAAAGTCCCATATAATATACCAATATATACGAAACTTCCATTGTCTGGTTTTATAATGTCAAAAACAGCATACGATAATATTTCCAAACAAATTTTCCAAAAAATTAACTATATTATATTCCCAACAATTTCACTGTAAACTTAAAAGTATCAAATTGATACCAAAAGTATCAAATTGATTCCAAATTTTTGAATCAATTTGATACTTTTGCTATCAATTTGATACTTTTAGGTTTATAGTAGTGTTTTCCAAAAAATTGACAATTTGAAAAAATTTTGAACATATTTTTGCCATTTGTTCAAAATGCGTGAAGCAAATAGGAACAATTCAATGTTTCTCGAAGGTATATGAAATTTTTAATCTACTTTTTTTAATTTTCTACTATATTAATTTAATTTTTTTTTTCTTTGTACTTTTTCCTTTGTTTTCTTGCTTGAAAAAATTGTTTTAAATATTATCAAGTTTCTTCACGCGGCAAACATTTTTGTTTTTCACTTTTATTTTAATGAAGGAATTGTTAAGAATATACAATATGTAAAGTATAAACAGAAAAGCGTAAATTCTATGTTGAAATAATACATACGATATCTTTATACAGAAAAATATTTCATACATTTATTTTTCTAGTTATATTTATTCTGCTAGAAAATATGACAGGGTACATCTGACCTTTAGCAAATATTCTTTCCCCGTTGGCTGAAAGTGAGAGAGAGAGGGGGGGTAGCATGTCAGTAATACGTTAACCCGACCTTAAGAAATTTTACGGTCTTTTCCAAAAAGGTAAAACCGCTAAATTACGCACTAAAATATATCATAAATTCGAAATAGTTTCTGTATAGAGAAATATATATATATATATATATAGTGCTTAGAGTTTCTTGTCCAAGTTCATGAAAATGTGAATAAATGGAAAAAAACAACAAAAATATGTTCCGCAAAATAAAAAAAAATTGAAAATAAACATAATTTGACTCAAAAATATTTTTGATTTGAAAGAAAATTTTTTGAAGGTTATTAATTTTCATTTAGAATGAATATAAAAAATAACAGTGGTGTAAAAAATTGAATCAATTCAGAACGACTTTGATTATTCGATTTCCTGTCTAAACAAGAAATTCTGATCCATTCTGAAACTTCAATATTTGCCAAAGTCTTGCTTATAGGCATCGTGCTTTGAGGGAACATCCTTGCTTGCCTTAGTTTCAATATAATTAAGTGCTTGTTGGCACGTTTAATTGAAGTGAGCTTGTCATTAGAAACTAATTATATATATATTGTTTAACAATATTTTATAAAATACATACATATATTTCAAACAGCGGAAACAAATTGATTATTGTTACAAATTAGAAATTGACAAGAGAAAAGAAATATTTGTCTCAGAGCAAAAAAATATTTATTTCTTTCAAATAAATAAATTTTATTTGGTACGAATGAATTTTATTTCGTTACGCCCAGAGAAATGTTTTATTTAAATCAAATTTGTTTTATTTGAATATTTGTCTCAGAGCCTACTAAATTATTTTTTTTTTTTTTAAATAAAAATTTTATTTGACAGAAATAAAAATTTTGTTTGAACCAAATAAATTTTTATTTGACCCAAATAAAATTTCTTTG
>JUFY01035094.1:4112-15103 GCA_001855655.1 Leptopilina clavipes
AGTAAATTCAACTTAATGCTTAATAAAAATAATTATAAATTATAAAAAATTTCTACACAACTAAATGTTGAAGAGGTCTAACAAGAAAAAGACCATATTATAATAATAAATTATTATTTATTATTATTCAGTACAATTATATAATGTAATTTAATTGAATTACAATAATAAATAATATTTATAAATAATGCCTTCAAATATATCTTCCTTTATAGATGCAGACAGACATTTCTGTTAAAAAGAAAACCATTATTTTTGGCATCAGATCAGAAAACATTGAGATTCACCGAAATTAGAAAAAATTTAAAATCTCCGAAATCCAACATTACTTCTCGTAAGTAAAAAATTTTTCAGAACATTGAAAGTCAGAAGTCAAATAGTTTGTGAAGATAAATTAACTGTTGGATGCGCGGTAGATTTTAGCTGTGAAAAATAATGATAAAAAATGTCATTGCTGGAGAGGTGATGGACGTTAAAGGTATAATAACGCCGTTTATGCGAATGGGCACATGAAAAACACCTGAATAAATTATTAGTGTTTGTCAAATGTTTCGAGGCAATAGTGACGTCTGTTGCCGGCAGACGCTAAACTATATAAAACACTATCGAACTAATACTATATGGTATCCACATTGAATACAAATTCAATTAATATACACAAATATTGAAATTAAAGTCTGTTTAAAATTTAAAAACACTTCAGTTCCATATAGTTTAAAAAATATGGGTCAGTCCAGCGAAAATCGTCTAGAGCTGGTTGCTCAAAAATTTTTAAAAAACCTGAAATTAATACATAATATTCTAGTATACAATTTGATTGTGATTTGAGATTCTATATTGCAAAATATGTATTAGTTTCTTTTAAATTGACTTTTAAAAGAGTCAACAAATTTCATGGTTATGAATTGTCCATTTTTCAATGACGCATTAAAAGTCGTTGTAAAATGAAAAAAATATATAATATGTATTTATTTAATGTAACTATATGAATATAAATTTTTGTAAATTAACTTACCTTAATGTTTAAATTATGATTTTTCAATTTTTGTACAGTGTTAAATTATTCTTTTTCTTCTGTGAATATCTTTTGTGGAGAAAAATGAAAATTAATAAAACTTTTTGAGTTAACTTTATATGAAACTAAAATCACATTTCAATTGGACTTTTCTTGGGCACTCGACTCATTAACAATTTAATTAACTTTAAAAATTACGCAAAAGTAACCTAATTTTGATTGAATTTCTGTTTGGATGACTAGAGTGAAGTCAAAAAATTCAAAGTGATTAACTTCGGTCTGTATTCATAACAGAAATTCAATCAAAATTAGGTTACTTTTGCGTAATTTTTAAAGTTAATTAAATTGTTAATGAGTCGAGTGCCCAAGAAAAATCCAACTGGAATGTGATTTTAGTTTAAATATAAAGTTAACTCAAAAAGTTTTATTAATTTTCATTTTTCTCCACAAAAGATATTCATAGAAGAAAAAGAAAAATTTAACACTGTACAAAAATTGAAAAACCATAATTTAAACATTAAGGTAAGTTAATTTACAAAAATTTATATTCATATAGTTACATTAAATAAATACACATTATTATAAATACATATTATATATTTTTTTCATTTTACAACGAGTTTTAATGCGTCATTGAAAAATGGACAATTCATAACCATGAAATTTGTTGACTCTTTTAAAAGTTAATTTAAAAGATACTAATACATATTTTGCAATATTAATCCTCAAATCACAATCAAATTGTATACTAGAATATTATGTATTAATTTCAGTTTTTTTTTAAATTATCGAGCAACCAGCTCTAGACAATTTTCGCTCGACTGACCCAATATATCAAGATAATTCAGATTATTTCAATATATTTTTTGTAATTATTAAAATAATTTTTCGAATAAAAAAATATCTCCTTTTTTGTATTGAGAACTGCATTAGAAGTAACTTTAGAAACTAAAATCTCATGAAAATTATTTACAATCTCTGAAGAAGGTATCTGAAAAGGAACTTAGCAACACACGATCGAACTACTTTTGTATTCTTTTCCCTGAGCATCAAAGTCGCCTTGCGATGCGCATATGAAATCCTCTCACAAGTAAATATCCCTGTTCTTTGTCCGAGTTTCTCGGGAAGTTAATAACACTTCCCTATATTGAGATTTTATCCCCGGCCGTTTATTGATGCCAGCCTAATTGTTTTTTTAGAATTAATCATTCATTTGGACTTTACACATAGTGAATATTCTAAATCAGTGCGCGTTCGAGGTGTCTTCCTCGATCGATGAAAAGCTTGACATTCGATCGCATTGCCTTATACGGATCGTGATCTGAATATCATGTAGAGAACTGTGAGATTGCTCTTTTCCACTTTTCTGATTGGATTTTTCTTCTTTTTTTTCATTTTCTTTGTTATTTTTTGCCATCTTTTCTCTTTCGCATATAGAAATATTGCGTTTTTTATCGAGATACTCCTTTTTACCGAAATCTCTAGTTAATTTGCTTCAACGTTTCAACTTCTTTGTGAGTTTCTGGCAAACATTCAAATCGTAGCCTTGGAAGCTAAATAACGTCTATCAATCATGACTAGTTGCTGTAAAAATGCAACGAGCGTAAAAAAACGACTGCCTTTCCTTAGATTTTTCTTTGACATCAGATAATAATTGTCGAGGTCGTCTTGATGCGATTCAGGAAGTGGAAAAATCGAAAATTCCTGTCTTTCATGAACATCGAGTTTTTACGGTGAGAAGTTTCATGTTTTTTTAATTTACTTGTGAAACTTATTTATAACAAGTCCAAGATCTGTCTTTGGCTCCTACTTATTTATTACCAATAACTCACTTATAACTAAAGTTATTTTACTTTCATAGAAACTTTAGTTTTAATTCGGTTATTTTTAGAAGCGTAACTTGTTACAACTTACGATTAACTATTTGATACCTACAGGACTGTCTATATATTTGCCAATCAGAAAACAGAAAAAATGTTTATGTAATTTGTTTATTTAATCCATTATTATTCTTTAATTGTAAACATTTTCAACTTGAATTATCATGAAAGTATTTCGAATTTAAATTTTCTTCGTACTTGAGAAACTTATTCAAATGCAAACTTAATTATATTAATTTTTGTGTCACACTAATATAAGAGGCCAATAAAATTTTTCCATAAATAGAAGCAAATTTTCCATGTTTACAGATTATATTTAAGCTAACAATACAATACAGATAAAAAAATGTGACAACCGTTGGGTTAAAGTCATCAAAATATGTGTGTAAATTAAAAAAAATCAAGGTAAAATAATGGGAAATTTAATGACGAGGGAAATTTCGCAATTACACTGAATTTGACTGGAAAATATATGAATAATTGATTTCCCCATCTACATTTTTCTGAATCATACAAAGTATAACCTTCACATTTATAAGGTCATTGAATGACGATTCACTAATAGAGTTAGAGGAAGTTTTTGAATATTTATTCAGCTAAGATGACATAATGCATCACATTTTTTGTTCGATAAACAAGAAAGAACCAAACTATCAAGTAAATAAATAAATTTAATAAATTTTACACAAACAAAAATTGATTGAAAAACTTATTTTAAACTCATTTACTTGCAAATTTTATTGTTAATAAAAGTTATTAATTTTCTAATAAAGTTAAAAATTCTTATGAATAGTTAAAATAACTAATTCTGATGAAAATAAGACATTTAAGAGGAATTTTCATAATAAAAAATAAAATAATTGTCAAACCAATGTATTATTTTTTTAAATATATAATCAGTTATATTAGATATATGTAATCAATTAGAGTTAATGTGATCACTAATTTATGAATCAAATTGGAATCAAAATTTTTCGTGAAAAGAAATTTTCAATTTTTTACGCTTGATCAATGCCAAAGGAGGATAATTAAAAATTGTTCAACTGCAAAAACGAAAACTAAAGAACGAACAGCGCTATAACCCGATTGAACGCGCCGATGAGTTTTTAGTGGCTTCTTTCAAATAAACGAGGGTCATATTCATCTACAGTGACATTTACCCTCGATTACGTATCAAGATAACTGCATTTCACGATCACATTATATATAAAAATAACAAAATTAATATTTGAAAAAGACCATTTTAATTCTAATTTAAAAAAAAATACTTTTGGTAAAAAATTCATTGTTTTCATAGCTTTTTCTGTTTAAGTGAAACTTTTCATAGTCCAGGACCATTTTCTCATGGGAAAAAAAGCTTTGGTTAGAATAATATGAATATTGAACACTGCTCAATATGAGTGGAATAATCTGTGTGCAAAGATTTTGTGGAAGTCTGGCGTCTAGACAGAATCTTGTTAGTTGTAGTCATCTAATCTGGTCGGTCTTGCAATCTGCAATGGAGCTACTACTGAATAGATCTAGCTGAGTCCGACTAATTTATAGACGGTATTTTAAAATACAGAGAAATAACGATTAAGACGTATTTTATACAAATTTTCAGTTGACATGTGTGTTAGTAATATTTTAAAAATAGTAAAAGTACATAAATGTTTTTAAAACAATTGTTGTGTTAAAAATTATCTCTTTTTATAAAGAAAGTAAGTAATAACCTATTGATAATTTCAACACATAACCTGAAAGACAAATGATTCACAATTATTATTATTATTCTTTAATTGTATTGTAATGTTATGTTGATATAAATTATTAATCGATGTTCTTAATTTTAAAAGTTTAAATAATGCAATGAATTATTTATATTAAAGTCTAAAGTATTTTTTTATATTTTCGTCGAATAATTGACTTTATCAAAACATAACCTCATTAATATGTAGTTTCGGGAAAAGTTGAAATAATAATAATTATTATTAATATTATTAATTGTAAATATTTACATTGTCACTAAAATCTACTAAATTATTTTTATTATACGTGTGTGAAAGTTATAAAAATGTTTGTCTTTGTTTTTTTATTCACCACTTTTTCTTGCAATACTTTTTGGACGTAAAAGCTTGATTAATTAATTCTATTTAGTTTACAGACTACAATAATGGACGAAAAACAATTTAAAAAACGACAAAATCCATTTGCGATTTTCTGGAAAAAATTACAATGTTGTTTGAGAATACTCATTTTTCTCCAAACTTTGGAATTATTTCTGAAAGAATTTAGAATATATTTTCTAATTTCGACTTCTGATCAGCGGCTGCACAAGTAAGGACTGTCTAGCCTGCGTCTAGAGAGACGCTAGACGTTCTGTGAAGCGTTTGGCCCTAAAATTTACTGCCATGAGTGATGTCTATTTTAACAATGTTATGTAACTTTTATAAATAAACTGACTATGAAAAACTTTATATCAAAAATTAATATAGGTATCCGAACATAACATATAATTATAATTTATTGATTTTATTTTATTAATAAATTTTTAAATATTATATTTTAGATGAAAGTAACGTGCGTGTCATTTGGCGTGATGAGGACAATTTCAAGTGAAAAATTAACATACTCATTAAGAAAGTAACTCACGAAGAAAAATAAAATTGAAAAAGAGAATTCTGTGGCTGGCTGAAAATGATGGAAAATAAGTGGAGAAAACATGCGGCGAAAGAAGGATCTTGCCTATCATTACTGACGCACGAACCACGTCACGTCGTATAGATGCAGCCTCGTGAAACGTAAAATGAAAAACGGCTAGCTGGTGTAAAATGGGGGATGCGAGGAACGTGAGAAAACTAAAAGAAATAAGAAGAAAATATAGGCGAAAAATAAAGAGAAAAAAAGGAAAAGAATTCTAATAGAAAAAAAGATGTCGCAACAAGAAATTACAGTATTATGCCGACCACTTGTGCAATGTATAAGTCTTTAAACCAAGCTCTACAAGTCGACCGATGAAGAATTCGACTTTTCCTCGAACTGTCTTTTTTTCGGTCTTCGACTTATGGGATGTTCCATGGTTTGGTGCACTGACGAATCACAGATTTTCGTTTTACTATTGATCGTAGAGCAAAACTACGTAAATCAAAATTATAGAGAAATCATTGAAATTCAATAATATTATTTTCAAAAATTAATTATAACTGAATTTTTAAACAATTTGTTTAAATAATATTTTTTACATGAAGATGGTGATAGATTTTTTCATTTTTTTTAAATAAAGTTTATTATATCCTTAAAAGATCCTGTATATGTAAAAATGGTAATTTTTGATTTTATTGAGAAAATTTTGTTTTAAAATTTTCACTGCATTAGTTTTTTTTCTTTCGGCTTTTTCAGCAGCGCCAGAAAATTACTTAAACAGCCAATACAAATTAATTGTAACTCAAAAGTAGATAGATATTTTTATCTCCCCATGCAGTATTTCAACAAATTGACGTATTTTTATAAACATAATTAATATTCATTTTTGCAGCCCGTGAGGTAGCGTTCTTTTAGGCGTATTTTTTCCACGCGAAATTTCTTTTTTTCATTTGGATTATATAAGTAATAATAATATTTTTAGTGTAGAATAAAATAATCATTATAGCAATGACTCTCCATGTGCATTTAAAAAAAATCTAGTAACACTATTAACGAACTTTCTATTTAAATTTATCCACGAAGTTGGCTTCCTATTTTAGGCCTACTCTCTTAATTTGAATCAGTGGAATTTTCACTGCATGTCAATCAGTAACCTACTTCTGGCTATTTCATCAGTGAAATTTCACTGATTTGCAGTCATCTTCACTGCAAATCAGTGAAATTTGACTGATGAAATAGCCAGAAGTCGGTTACTGATTGACATGCAGTGAAAATTACACTGATTCAAATTAAGAGAGTATATATAATAATAATAATAATAATTTCTTTATTTTGTCCCAGGTAAGCCACGAGAACAGTAATTCAAATACAATATTTACAAAAATATATAAGACATATAAAAAGATACATTATAAAGCATACAATAAAGTTTAAATAATAAAAAATAAAAATTCAATTACATAACAAATCATTCATACGAATAAGTAGAGAATAATTCATAAATGACAAGATTCTAAAAAAGACTCTGAATAAAGAGATTCTACTCATCAGATAGAAATAGATATTCATACAATTTCAGCTTAAAAGTTTTTGGACTTTCAATAGCAGTAATAGAGCCAGGAAGAGAATTCCAAAGATATATATATATATATATATATAACCATTTGTTTTTTGCTCGAAATTATTCATATACTATTGCGAATATATACAATATACATTATACATATTGATAAAACATTGTGAATTTTGAAGAAAAACTGTCGTCAGATGAAAATTTGAAACTACTTCACATTGAACTTCATTAATTGCAATAGAAACAAAACATAGAAAACTTCTTTGTCTACCAGGGACTATTTTACATGATAAAAATATAGTTTTGCTCTTCAGCGAAAACATTTTATTATTGTTTTCACTTTTTTATAATGGTATAATGTATTTAAATAATTGTAGGGTTATATTATTAAACTTATTAAATTAATTATTAAATTTAATAAATTAACTATTTAATTTTCTTACTTTAATTTTACAATTCAATTACTTATTTAGTTAAACATTATTATTATTTTATATTCATTTATTTGTTTATACACCCGTCCTAAGTCTTACAAACTTGGCTATACAAGTGCTTTACACCGAAGAAATTTCTTTACAAAGTTCTACTCTAAACTTAATACTAAATTTTGAATCTACAGAACGACTTGAAATTAGGAGTACTCGCATTTGCCTGGACCAACCTTAAACATTATTATTTATTATAATTATGAATTAACGTAATTAAAATGTTATGGGATTATTTTTTCTGATAAAAATAGTTTTGCGCATTGTGTAAAACAACTCTTGTTATTAGGAAGTTTTCATAATATATTTTATTCTTGTTACAGTTAATAAACTTTCATGTAAAAAAGTTTTTAATTTTGTTGACAGTTTCTCTTCTGAATGTACATTGTTTTAGTGCTATAATAACATGAGAATAATTTCAAAAATAAAACAAGCGGTTCGGTCTAATAGACGGACACTTTGTGTATAAATTTGAATATGGAGATGATACACTGAAAAAAAATGCTATTGAATCTATAATCCTATAGTTTTTATACCTTCGAAAGCAAATACAATCTACTTGATGTGATATATTTAGCATGGGTTGCGAAAATGAATATTAATGTTTATAAAAATATGTCAATTTGTTTAAAATACTAAACACGGGTCTATAAAAATATCTATCTGCAATTACTATTTTTGAGTTATACAGTTAATTTGTATTGGCGGTTTAAGTAATTTGTTAGCGCTGCTGAAAAAGCCGCAAGGACAAACTAATGCAGTGAAAATTAAAAAAAGAAATTTGGTGAATTTCCTTTGACATAAAAGAGATATGCAAAGTGCTATTACTATTTTATTAATTGAGACTAATGCGCGATGGATAACTGCACATCAAAGTCAATGACTATTAGTTCTCGAATTTTTCAGACTTATAAGTATTACATGGCTATAGCATTCAGAAAATGCTTATGAAATCGTTTTGAGGAAGCAATACGAAAGCAATACTAGTATCATAGTTTTAGAAGTCCCTGACTTTCTTCTGAACGTTTTTTAATTACAGATGAAAGTTCTTGAATATCTCAAAAGCTTTACGTCATATCCTGTACTTAGGAAAATAGTACCCGACTTTTTCATAAACAATTATTTCTTGCTTTGTAAAACTTATCCACTACGTTGATTAAATTCAAAAATAAGATAAAGAACATTCAATTCACTGACTGTGTGGGAGAAATACATTCCGATTCAGAATTGTGGTCCAGGATTAACTTAAATTATAAAATAGTTTTAAATCGAAGATTATTATTCCCCTCAATAATTTATGTCAACTTTTAAGTCCGAATTTGGTACGTCAATAGACAATTCAACCCATTATATAATAATGTAGAATAAAAAATTTGATGTGAGTTGCCAATAATGTTATTGATATTATATATCAATACTGCATGGTTCATTATACTATATGGCTATCTCAGTCTTGGCAATAATGCAAACATTGTGCCAGTGAAATTTCTGGTTGGGTAAGTACCGAAATTGTAGGTGCCAAAAGGTTGACAACCTGTTACCTCCTCTGGTAATCGAGGAGGAAATAATCTCTATGTAGTTGGCTTTAAGCCAAATATCTTTCTACTTGAGAAGTCTTTACTTAAAACTAACCTTGAAAATTCTCTTTTACACACACACACACACATATATATTGCATAATATATTATAAGATTCCTTAAGGACCAATTTTATATCAAAATTATTTTCCATCAAGAAAGTTTCTTTTTACATCTTGTTAGACTTATTCCTATTTCTCAATATAATAATTCTTAGGATCTATTGGCATTTTCTGAACTCAGAAGTCTTAATTTACTTTCTTATTATTGTAATCGGAATCCTGATTAAAAATATCCTTCTATTTGACGCAGGTTATTTTGCTACAGAATACAATGTTATTTATATTGCAATAATGGAAAATGAAATATGAAATATGAAGAATTTTTAATCTACTACGGATTTCTTTGATTATCCCAGGTGCGAATTGTTGGTCGGTTCAACTGTTTTATCTGACGATCGAGCTATATAACATGCGTATTAATAACGCAGAGCTCCCAATTGGTGACACAGCTTAACCAAAAATGACATGACAAAATATTAATATTTTTGTTAATTTTAGATTTAAATATAATCTTGTATTGTTTACTTGTTGTTTTTGAAACAAATCTACCCTACAACCCTACACTGAATCAGTACTGGGGCAGTACTGGCAAACCAGCGCCAGCATTGGACCAGTATACTGGCTGAATTAACGTATTTTTGCAGATCCAAATATTAGTATGCCTAATGTTTAAACATTAATATAATATGCCCTATATATTTTTCTAGAAATTTAATTTGAGTTTTGAAATTAAAATCCTTTTGGGGCTTGTTACCCGTGCATAAATTGCCATTTTTGTTTCCGATTAACGCCCTGGCTCCGGTCGGATTTTCTGATCTGGCCCCGACTTAGTGACAATAATAGTGTAATTAGCGTACAATTATTTAAAAATGCCAAAAGTGAGCAGCACATTTCGTGTTCGAAAACATCGCTTATTTGCGCGATCCCCTTAGATGTATCTAACGAACCTGATTGTAAGTAGAAAAATTATATAAAGTATAAATCAAAAACTAACCTAAAAATAGATGTAAACTTGTGTTTGTTGTAATTTTTATTGTGAATTGTATTTGTATATTATATAATTAAATTCGTTATCTCAGCTTCAGGTGATGCAGATAATCGGAATGATAAAGCAGCTTGCAAATTTCAACTTCACGGACAAAAAATGTTTTCAACAACAATATGATTTAAATTTACAGTTCCAAACTCTGGTAGAGTTAGAAAACCTGAATCAACTATTGTTGAATGACGAAGATTGCAATAAACATTTTGTAAGTATATCATAATTAATTACGACATCATATTAATTACGATACCAGGCTGGGGTCAGGCCGGATTGCCAGACCGGGGCCCGAGTCTGGCCCCGATCAAAATTTTTGCACGGGTAGGGACATTCTAATTTTCGGGAGTTTAAATATCCTCAGGATGTTCGTAGAATATCCTGTATATTCGGATGCTGTGCAGAAAATTATAAAATTGCCAGTATTAGGCCAGTACTAATGTGCAGTAATCAATCAGTATTGATTTTTCATATAATAATACAAATTTTCAGTACTGAACCAGTACTGGTCACCAGTGCTGGCGACAACTCTGGCAGCCAGTACTGGGAAGCCAGTACCGAAGCGGTATTGACCAGTACTGCGCCAGTAGTATATATACTGCAGTATTAACAGTTTTTAAAATGGCACTTCCGTAAGTACCACTTTTTTTTATATTTGGGCATAAAGTATATGTGATTCGTGTGAACAAAGAATATAAGAGTTTAGTTTGGAACAAAGGATAGCCTTGTGTCGTGGTG
>JUFY01035098.1:7414-19022 GCA_001855655.1 Leptopilina clavipes
CAAATATTATTTAATTGTCTCAGATAAAATTTATTTGATAATAGTCAAGTAATTCATTATTTGAATAATTCAATTAATGAATTTATTTTATTCAAAAAATGAATTACTTGACTATTATCAAATAAATTTTATCTGAGGCAATTAAATAATATTTGCTTTAAATACAGAAATTATTGATTCAATAATTATTATTAATTCAATAATTATTATTGATTCAATAATTATTATTGATTCAATAGTTATTGTTGATTCAATAATTATTATTGATTTAATAATTATTATTGATTCAATAATTATTATTGAATCAATAATTTCTGTATTTGAACCAAATAATATTTTATTGACTCAGATAAAGTTTATGTGACACAAATAAATATTTATTTGGTAATAGTTAAATTCGTGATTTGAATCAAATAAATTTTTTTTCTCGTTTTATTGGAAGAAATAAAAGAATAAAAATATATACGCACAAATAGAAGAAGAATATTTAGAATTTTTTTAGATAGAAGTAAATAATGCAACAGAGATAAAAGGAGGGAAACAAAGGAAAATTTATACAGATAGGAAAGATAGATATTTACAAAAAAAATATGTACTTTACCTAAATGTCCGTAACCACTGATTCTTAATATATCAGGACTCTTGAGATGTTCACGGAGAGCTTCGATAACTTTGTAAAAATTCTTAAGTGGCAATGAAACGTCGTATTTGTAAGTGTAACCCTCATGCATGACGCCTTCGGCTATTCTTTCTCGTAGGGCCCAAATATTCTTAAAAAAAAAAAAAAATATCCTTAAACTTTCTTTTACTTTTATTTAATAAATTACCAAAAAAATTTCCTTCTTTAAATAAGGAAAGTAGAAAATTAAAAAGAAAATTTACCTTCATTTTAGACGGTTCTGATGACATGGTACCATCGTCAATGATTCCCTCGTTCATTGCCTTTTCCAAGAAATTTGTCAATTTTTCCTGATCGTGTTCAAGTTGACTACCGGCTGTTTCAATTAGCATGTAAAAATTATGACCATCGCCACTCGACGCTAAAGGATTTTGTAAACCAAGGTACTTGGTGCATACCTCCAACGAAAGTCTGTCAATCATTTCACAGGAGGAAAGTATCTCCCCCAATTCGGATTTCGCCAGACAATATGTTTTTAGCACCCTGTCGAAATTCTCCAGACCTATATTCAAAAAAACACACAGGGTTAAAATTTGTTTAAAAAACATTTCTCATGTATAGTGTTAAGAAATAATTTATTACTAGAATTTTTATTATTAAAAAAAATTTATACTAGATTTTTTATTATTAAAAAAAATGTATACTAGAATGTTTATTATTAAAAAAAATTTATACTAGAATTTTTATTACTAAAAAATTTGATAAAAATTTATTTATACAAGAATGAGAAGAATTTTTTACTCTATGGGAAATTAATGAATTTTTGAAAAATATCTTCACGAACCTAGAAATGCGACATTTGTTGCCTTCGGTAGAGGTGGACATTGAATGGCAACTTTCGTAACAATTCCCAAAGTACCTTCCGATCCAATAAACAAATGCTTCATGTGATAGCCCGTATTATCTTTCTTAAGAGTATTTAAACAATTGACAACTTCTCCATTAGCTTTCACCTGAAAAGAAACAATTTTTTAATTAAATTTTATTTAAAAAAAAAGAAAAATTTTTTTAAAGAATTTCCAATTATTTTTTAATCAAAGGGGGAATTCTTAGGTTATAATTAATTGGAAAATTTTCAAAAACAATTTTTCCTAATTTTAATTAATTAATTAATTAAATAATTAATTAATTTTGATTACTTTAATTCTTTTAATTTTCTTTTAATTTTTAATATTTAATTTTTGTAATATTTAATTTTTAATATTGAATTTTTAATTCAGTGAAAGTAGAATTTTTCAAGTGGAATTAAAATTTTTGTTGATGAAAAATAATCTTACAGCCTCGAGTCCTAGAACATTTCCATGCAGATTCCCGTATCTGAGTAATCTCAAACCACCGGCGTTGGTAGAAACGCAACCACCAATCAAACAACTACCCTTTGCTCCTAAATCCAGGGGCATAATTAAGCCCACTTTGTTCATATGCTCCTCCAAAGTTTCGAGAATACATCCCGCTTCGCAAACCAACACACCTAAAGGCATTTTGTAAATAAAATTTAATTCCTGTAGCTGTGACTATACAAAAGGGACACTACAGATTATAAAAAACTTCCATGTGAAATTTTCCGCAATTTAAAAATTATTTTTCATCTCGGAACAATATAATAAACCTGTTTCGAATTATTTGTGAAAACTAATAGAAAAATGCGAACTTCAAAAAGAGTGTATTAATATTAACTAATTTTCAATCCAATTAACCTAATTAATCTAATTAATCTACTAATCCATTAATTTTAATCTTAATACAGGTGTCGACAGTCACTGATACTTATATTACGCAAACTTCATCTCGATTATGAGCAACGATTTTTCCAGCCATCTGTCAGTCTGTCACAGAATTAATTATTCTGGCGCGAAATTCAAATCAAACTTGTTTTTTATCAGTTCAATGTATTTTTTTCCTAATTCTCAAAATTAGATGAAAATTACGAATCTTATAATTTCTATTTAATGCAAGAAAAAAATCTTCCAATTAAACTTAATTTAAAAATATGAAAAAATTTCACATAAAAGTTTCATATATATAATTATAAATCTCATTAAATGTGATTTTCGTGCTAACCGGCCATTTCATCAGTGTTGATGATTTTGTTCATGAGGCGCATAGAGACAACAATCTCATCGAAAACTGGAACACTTCCGCCAACGAGTCCAGTGTTTCCACTTTGTGGACAAACAGCAAGACGATTATCGTTACAGTATTTCAAAATTTCAGACACTTCTTCAACACTTTTTGGTTTTAAGACAAGTCTGCTGTTTCCTAAGTGGGAATTTATTTTTGATAAAAAAAATAAATGGTTCAATTTTCTCAAAATATTAAATGCATTTTTTTTTATATAAGAAGGGAAAAAGAAGTAAACAGTTTATTAGAAGATATATTTAACTTTTCATCTATTTTTATATTCTTTTAAATATTTTATATATGTTCTATTTTTAATTTCAATATTATTTCCCAAATAATTGGGTCACTTCATTATTTTCGTACTCTTTCAATCCTTTTAGAGTATTTTAATATTCTTGGACCTTTCAATTTTTCATTCATATATACTCTACTTTTTTTTAACTGTTTAATTATTCTAACGTTTTTCTGAAATTTTTCGCGTCTAATTTTTTTACACTGAAAAAAAAATTATTTGATTCAAATAATAAAGTACTTGTTTATTAGCAAATAAACTTTATTTGAATCAATTAAAATATTTGATTTGGTATTTGATTCAAATACAGAAATTATAGATTTAATTATAGTTTATTTGATTTAAATAAAAATTATTTGCTTCAGGTAAATATTTATTTGATTCAAAGAAACCGATTACTTGTCTATTATCCAATAATATTTACTTGCACCAAAAATTTATTTGATTCAAAGATACCGATTACTTTTCTATTATCAAATAAATTTTTACTTGCACCAAATAATTTTTATTTAAATCAAATAAACTGTGATTCAATCAATAATTTCTGTATTCGAAACAAATACCATTTAATTGAGTCAAATAAAATTTATATGATAATAGAAATAAATATTTATTTGAAATAAATAAATTTTTTTTCGCAGTGTATTTCTAATATTTATTTGTATCAAATAAATTTTATTTGAGTCAATTAAATGGTATTTGCTTCGAATACCAGAAATTATTGATTGAATAACAGTTTATTTGATTTAAATAAAAATATTATTTGGTGCAAAGAAATATTTATTTGATAATAGACAAGTAATCGATCTCTGTAAATCAAATAAATTTTTTTTTCAGTGTTTTTTCCTTGTAATGTTTATTTAAAAAGTTATTTTTATTATTATTTTTATTATTATTTTTATTATTTTTATTATTTTTATTATTTTTATTTTATTTTTATTTTTATTTTCTTTTATTATTAAAATAATTTGATTGAAACAATCAACGAATGTTGAATTAAATATAAATTTTAATAATAATTGTGTGAATGAATCAAGTTTTTCTCATATATTGAAAAATGGTGATTATAAAAGGTGATATTAATTTTTAGAATTCGTTCCACTTACCTCTGACCATCTTGACCCAGTCAATGTTGTAGCCTTCACATTCTTCCGAATCCGTGATGACTCTATTCTCTTGGAGAAGATTCTTGAAAAAGTTGACATGACTTTCAGTCAATGTGGCGTAAGGTCCTCGCTCCACTTTATACCTGACCGATGTTAGTTCAGGCTTTGCACTCGATGAATAACGAGTCACCACGTAACATGATTTCCTACCAAGTCGATTGCAACTGCGAAACACGAAGCCTATCATTGTTCTTGATCTGCAACAATAAAGAAACAAAACACATTAAACATAATTTGAAACCTATATTTCGAAATTCCTTTCCCTTATTCTAATCAATATACAACTCAGAAAAAAATTTATTTTGAAACAAAACCAAATATTGCTATTAATACAATTAGCCAAACATTTGTTTGGTTCCTGAAAAAATTTCGTTCAAAGTACCAAATTTTTTCTTTCACCAAAAAATTTATTTAACCAAGCCAAATGTTTGTTTGGTTCCCGAAAAAAAATTTGGTTCAAAGGACCAAATTTTTTGTTCGATCAAAAAATTTATTAAACCGAGCCAAATGTTTGTTTGGTTCCTGAAAAAAAATTTGGTTCAAAGAACCAAATTCTTTCTTCGATTAAAAAATTTATTAAACCGAACCAAATATTTGTTTGTTTCCCTCGGAAATTTTTGGTCCAAATGACAAAATTCTTTCTTCGATCAAAAAATGTATTAAACCAAGCCAAATATTTGTTTGTTTCCATAAAAAATTTGGTTCAAAGGACTAAATTCTTTCTTCGATCAAAAAAATTTATCAAACCGAACCAAATATTTGTTTGATTTCATCAAAAATTTTCGGTTCAAACTACCACATTTTTTCTTTAATCAAAAAAATTATTAAACCACCAAACATATTGATTTGAATGCAGCAAAGATTTATTCAGGTGAAACAAAGTATTTAAACTAACCTAAAACTTGGGACCACACAACAAAATAGAGAACTTGGTTCAAAAATAATTTTTCCCTGAGTGTATTTTGTTATATAGACACAAGTTTCAGGTTATTTTGAACAGTTTGTTAAACCCAAATAATTATTCATTTGATTCAAATAAATGTTTCGTAGTTTCATAAATTTTTCGCAGTGGCAGAAAGAATTTTTTCGTCAAGGAAATTTTTTATGGAACCAAACAAATATTTGCCTAAGTGGCATTTATTATATTATGACATGATTAAACCAAAATTTGCTTGTTTCAAATAAATTTTTTTCAAATTGTAGAGAATTTAGTTCAAGTATATATAATTTTCCCCCAAAATATATTCTTATAATTTGAAAAATACCAAAAATTAAATGCGACAAAATCGTACAGAAATTTCAGTCACACTTTCATTTGAATAACTCTGAGTATTTCTGAAAAGAAAGATTAGTTGTTTTTTTCCCCGACTTGGAAGGCATTAGTTTCCACCTACCTAAGTCATTTACGACTGGTTTTAAAAATGGATCCTAAAGGTCTGGTTGAAGATTTTACAACGGATCCGCCTACAAATTCTCTCTCTCAATATATATATATCGGTTTAAAAGTTAAAAAGGAAAGACTCCCTTCTCTCTCAAACTTTTCCATTTGTGAAACCTCTATAATGTTCTTCTGACCTGAGAAACTGTAAAAATGGAGAAAAGGAAGAAGAGAGGAGAGGAGAGAGATGAGGGTCAGGATGACACTTTTTCACGGGCCATACGTCCTTTTCATTTCAACTTTTTTTTTCCTTTTCTAAGGGCTGTTTATAATCTATACTATAATCTTCCTGTCTAAGCATTTGATGTTAGCATGTGATTTGAATTACACGAAGTCACGAATTGAAAATTTTAAGTCACATATCAAAAATTGGGTTTTTGATGATGAAGAACAAGAGGAAGAAAGTGAATATACCTAAGATCATAATTCTTTCGAGTTTCGAGTTCCGAAAAATAAAAGGAACATTGGACATCTAGGTACGCGTGCAGACTTCAAAGCAGCTGCCAATGACCTTGACTCCCTTCATCTCTCCTCTCACCCGTAATGTGTTTCAGACTCAGGGGAAACGAGTCGGTGTATTTGGCCTTAGGATTTGATAGGTTCTACCGTTCCGGTGGCGAGCCGCGAATTCAAGGGAAGTCGGCTCTAAATTTAAATCATCAAAGTGGCCCTATTTACTGCCAAATCAGTGACAGTCTTCAAATTTAGAGAGAGAGAGAGAGAGAGAGAAAGGGAAGGAATGACGATATACTGATGGCAAATTCTACCGTTTCCTTTTTCATTCTTCTTCCTTCTTCTACTTCTTCTTCTTCTTCTTCTTTCTTCTTTTTCTTTTTTCTTCTTTTTCTTCTCGATCCTTTTTTCTTCTCACTTCTTATAATTTTTTGAGACCTTTCTCCTTTTTTTCCCTCAAGGTTGAACATTTTTTCGCTAGGCCATTTTTTTTTCAACATTCCCTAAATCTGAATTTATTCCCGTGTAGAAATAGCCAAGGTATGCCTGAAATGATTATTGGGCCTAAAATGGTCCCACCTTGGCAATACCAGTTAATATAAAAAAATTTATTTGATTTAAATAATGAATTACTTGACTATTATCAAATAAATATTTATTTGCGTGAAATAATTTTTATTTAAATCAAATAAACAGTTTTTGAATCAATAATTTTTGTATTTGAGTCAAATACTATTTAATTGGTTCAAATAAAATGTATTTGATACAAATAAATATTTATTTGATAATAGTCAAGTAATTCATTATTTGAATCAAATAAATTTTTTTTTCAGTCTAGATACTAGATAGTCAGTTTAATTATTCAAATTATTTAAACAAAATAAAATTATTGTTATAACCATTGTTAGAATAATCATTTCATGTTCATTTTTATCCGTGATTAAATTTCATAAATTGCAAAATTACGAAAAACATGCATATTCTTATGTGCGATATGTAAATAATTATAACAATAATTTTTTTATTGTTAAAATATTTATATTTTTTACCTGTTATGATACCTACTTGAAAATTGAAAAGTTGGCAAAAAAATGCATATTTTTAAGAGTAGGTATTAAAACAATTATTAAAATTAATAACAATAATTATTTGTTTAAATTCTTGAAGTCATAATTTCATATTTAATTTAATTTAATTAATATGAAGTCTTTTTTTATTTTTTTTTTTTCATAAATTGACCTTAACTAGGCATTCTAATTAGGAGCTAGCTAAATTTTTTCTATTCTATAAATCTGAATTAGTTAAAAACAACTAATTGTTAGTAAAATCTTGGGTGACTTTTTGCTTCAGCAATTAGTAAAAAATAACCATATATAATTATTAGTTAAAAAAATAACTAATTTTTAGTACAAAAATAACTGAAATAATAGTCAAATTCGACATATTTGAATTCGTTACCAGAAATTTTAATTATTTTAAACCTAAAAGTGAATTTAACTAATAATTAGTTATATTTCTACTGATTAGTAGAGAAATATTACTATTTGAATCAGTGATATTGACTTCCTGCTGTCAAACTAGTTATTTTTAACTAATTAAAAGGTAGAGAGTACTATTAGTTTTTTTACGAATTTATAATTAGTTATTTTTTACTAATTGCGAAAAGAAAAAACTAAGTCATCAAGATTTTACTAAAAATTAGTTACTTTTAACTAATTCAGTTTTAGAGAGTAGAAAAATCGTGTAAAAAGTTTAATTTGACATATTCCAACTTTTTGGATAGAAATATTATTGAAATGAACGAGAAAATAGAAAGAATCCCTTTTTACGCGCAAGAACATACAGAAATTCAACTTTCTTTTATGGCGAAATTCTTGACCTCAACTGGGCACCATATGGAAAACTTATGTGCGCAACATATGTTTCGGTTTATGCATATAATATAATTTCAACGAAACCTCAAAAGAAAAAAAAGGAATTATTCAATTTTAAAACCGGCAGAAAATCACCAATATTTGCGATTATTTTTTTCCAACGAAAATTACATTTACAAAATTTAGTAAAAAGAAAAATTTCTTTTATTAGGGAAGAAGAACACTGGAAAAAAATATTATTGTTTTTAGAGGAAAATTCCTCTTGGTAAAATCCTCTTGAATCAAGAATATTACTCTTCATCGAAGAGTCTATATTCCTCTTATTTCAAGAGGAATATTCTTAAATGAAGAATAATCCTCTTAAAACGAGAGGATTATTTTTGAGCCATATTCTAGAGGAAAATATGCATTAAAATAAAAGGAATCCGCTTAAAACAAGAATATTTTTACTTTCTGAGTTCCTAAATTTATAAAATATAAAATATAAAATATTATAAAATATAAAAAAAAAGTAATGCGAAAATTGCGTTTTTGTTGTTTTGTTTTGAAAATGAAGTTATTTCAAGAAAGGTGTTTGCTTTGGATATAAAGCGAGATTCGTGTTGCAATGAGACAAACCTTTTGCAGATTCTCTCTCTGCCCCTGTCTTTTGCAACCCTCATGTTCACGCACAAGGGTAACTGTCTGATCCAGCCGACTGCAGTGATAGGATAGAATAGAGGGGTGAACGTAAAGGGAGCACGAATTATTATAGATTTATGGAGTTAATATAGTACGTACACCCTATATTCCCTTCAGGGCGTTAATTATACACATACATACACAGTAAAAAGAAAGTCTTATTTTAAGGCAGAAAAGATGTCTTATTTTAAGATGCAACATTTTTAAGACAGCCTTTGCTGAATTTACGCAATGATTTTACATACAATTTACATTATGGCTAGCAGTGCTGAATTTAAGACTCATCTTAAAATAAGATTTTATTTTTACTGTGTACTGTTTTTTTTTTTTTTTTTATTTTTCTTCAAAAACTCTTTTTTTCCACTTTTGTAAATTATATATATTCACCACATTGTTAATACTTATATTCCAAACAGAATACATTGAACTCAGAAAAAAAATTTATTAAAAACAAGCAAATTTTGATTGTATCAACCAAACATATGCCGCAGTTAACCGAATATATTTGTTTGCTTCCATGGAAAATTTGGTTCAAACGACAAAATTCTTTCTTCGATCAAAAAATTTATTAAACTACACTGAAAAAAAATTATTTGATTCAAATAATGAAAAAAATATTTATTTGGATCAAATAAATCAATGTTATGAAATAAATTTTATTTGCGTCAATTAAATGATATTTGATTCAAATACAGAAATTGTTGATTATCAAATATCAAAATTTTAATTATCAAATAAACTATAGTTTATTTGATTTAAATAAAAATTATTTGGTTCAAATAAAATATTTATTTGATAATAGACAAGTACTCTCTAAATGTGAATTAGTAAGAATTTTAACTAATTTGAATTAGTGACTCACTTTTTGCTTTTGAATTAGTTAAAATTTACTAATAAATTAGTAGAAAAATTTTTTTTTACTATTTATTAGTAAAATTTAACTAATTCGAAAGCAAAAAGTGAGTCACTTATTTGAATCAAATAAGTATTATTTTCAGTGTACCAAATTTTTTCTTGGATCAAAAAATTTATGAAACTATACCAAATTTTTTCTTTGATCAAAAAATTTATTAACACTGTAAACTTAAAAGTATCAAATTGATAAAAAAATTATCAAATTGATACCAAAATTATCAAATTCATCCAAAAATTTGGAATCAATTTGATTCTTTTAGTATTAATTTGATACTTCTAAGTTTAGTGTGATAAACAATTAAAGTTAATTGTTTTCAATTATAATAATAATTTTTTTTAACAAATAATTTTTTTCACGCTGTGGAAAATTCATCACTTTTTAAAATTTTGCATTTTTTACCGCATTTAAGAATATGTTAAATTCCAGAATACAACAAGAAATAAAAGGAGAAATTCATCCAGCAAATTACTCAATTACTCCTGAGAGTAATATATATAATAGTTTTGAAAGTTTTTACTATGAAGAAGTGTGGTAAAAGATTATAATAGCAAGGGTGCAAAATCCCATCTCTTAAAAGGTACATACTAATTATTCCTAAGCCTCTAACTCTAAAAGGATGCAAATTTATGAGCAAAATCTCAAGGCATTCCAAAACTTTTGATGAGCCTTGGCAATTTGCATTCTCTCCGTGCATCACCAGTTGTATTTTCAGTGATGTTTTAGAATAATTTCATTTCGTCCCTTATTTTTTTCAAACAATAGATTTTTAATTATTTCAATAAAAAAAATCTCCACAAATTCGTATAATGTTTCTTTTTTTTTTTAATATTATTATATAAATATTTTTCACTCATGACCTAGAAAAATAAGTTTCTCTCTCAGAATTCTAATTTTCCCTGAAATCCTCTGACATGACGCTTTATAAAAGTTCTTGTTGCGAAGAAAACAAGGGAGCGTAAAAAGACACATCATATAATGTTTGCCAAGAAATTTCAAAGGACGGGAGATCATTTTTGCAATGAAGCGCCTTTAAAAGTGTATAGATATACAATATAAGCAGACGTCTGGCTAAATTTACAGACAAGTTTTCTACTTTAGTGCCAAAAATGCTTTTTTCTTTGAGCGCGGTTTACTAATATAAATTGGATGCCATTCTTTTAATTTCGAATGAGTTTTTTCGAATGCTGTCCCAGGCGGAAATTTTCAACTGGCGCGGATCCTGGCCCGTACCGACGTCGGAATAACTGTACTGGCTGGGATCCGCCTGCCAACCGAACGAGAACGGGCATTATTCCGAAAGATGACTTGGCCAGGAGCGCGCTGCCAACCGGCTCGGTACTGGCATTCTACCGCCCAGTAACCGGCTGTGAAGAGCCGTTCTAAGTATAATTCAACCGGCTGGGAACTGGCACTTTACCGACTAAGGATTTTTAATTTATTGGCCAACTGGGTGCTGGCATTCTACCGCCTGACAAACGGCTTGGAACAAAAACTATTTAAATGATATTTTCAATTAATATGAATAAAAAAATATTAATTAATTGCAAAATATAAATATACTAGATACAATTCACCTATAGTACACTTGACACATTTTTTAATACACTTAACACAATTTTTTATTATACATACAGTTTAAAATTTCTAACGCTTGGGGTTCGAACCTACGCCTATCTTAATAATAACGCACCGAAGTCTAACACGCTAACCATTACGCTACGCTCGCATGGAGTTCTCAAATCATAAATGCTTTCTTAAAGTGTCACTAGATAAAATGGACATAGAAAAATTACTACGCGGTAAGAACAATTTTCAAATAAAATCTAACATTACCGGTATAATTTAAATATTCAATTTAATTCATACTTATATATTTATTTATTTTGTTTAATAATTTAGCATAAAAAATATAATGTATAATATACAGGTAATTTAAAAAAATTAATGTAACCCTCTACTCAAAATAATTTGTAAACTAAAAGTAATTA
>JUFY01035098.1:27139-45711 GCA_001855655.1 Leptopilina clavipes
TACATCTCGTTAATGTAGACTCGGCCTATACGAGAAGAGAGGAGGAAGAGAGGGTCCAGCTCGAGAGAGAAAGACCTCTGGGTAATATATACTATAGAGTATATGTTCGTAAGTACTATAATACATACTGTTGAGTCAATGCGAGTTTCAAGAAGGCATTACTCGCCAGTGGCACAACGTGCTCGTAATCGTACACGTGTGTTCATTGTGATCAAAAACAAGCTGTGTGCCGTAACTTCCGTTTACTCCAGATTCGGTCCTGTGATTTGCAAATCAGTGCTCTATTTCTCAGACCTTCGATCACTTCTTCTTCTTCTTTTTCCTCTTGCTCTTATCTTCTCCGGACGAAGGATATAATTAACTCCAGAGTGTCAATGTCAGTTCTGGATTTGTTGAAAAATTTCTGACTCGAGTTTCTACATTCAGGTAACAAATTTACTCTCTAAATCTGAATTAGTCACTTTTGACTTTTTATTAAACGCCGATTCGTTCATTAAATGAATTATTAAACGTTTGGACTCATTCTTTTGACTTATTTCTTAAAAATAACTAATCGGTATAGTAGAAAACTACTAATTCGCTTAGCAATGTTTACTGATTGCTAAACGAATTAGTATTTTCGTACTTTTGGATTAGGATATTTTTCACTAAGAATTAAATTTCATTTAATGGACGAATTTAATTTATTAACGCTCTTAAATTAGTCAAAAGTTGTCAGAGATTTGATCAACAAAAATACACATACTCTCTAAATTTGAATTAGTAAAAATTTTAACTAATTTGAATTAGTGACTCACTTTTTGCTTTCGAATTAGTTAAACTTTACTAATAAATAGTAAAAAAAATTTTTTCTACTAATTTATTAGTAAATTTTAACTAGTAAATAGTAAAAAAAAATTTTTCTACTAATTTATTAGTAAATTTTAACTAATTCAAAAGCAAAAAGTGAGTCACTAATTCAAATTAGTTAAAATTTTTACTAATTCAAATTTAGAGAGTATATCTGTATATTTTGTACTAATTTTTTCAAACTAAGTTATTGTAATTTTCTAATAATTTTGAAAATATTTTTCGATTACAATATTTATCTTATATATGAATTTTCTTGGCGGAAGTAATTTATTAAGATATAATTAAAAATCAAGTTTTCATTAGTTTTATAAATTGAATCACTTAATTTGCGCAGTTTTCATAATTAAATAATCGTTGCATTAGAAAGATATATATTTTTTAGAAGATTATTACAAATTTATATATACATTTACTGCAGAGGACAAGTGAATAGATATTTAAAAGATAATTTTAAGTTATAGATTAAGATTTGTATGTATATATATATATTTCTACAAATGAAGCAAAAATGGTTCATTTGATTATTAACTCTATATATATTAGACTTCTATTCTATAATAGATTAAGAAAATTTTATAAGAATTATTGTGGAGACGAATTGAATTATAAGAATCTCACTTATATTTCTGAATGAACGTCTATTTTCGTTTTTATCATATAATAGTCGCGATAAATTATAATTTTGTGAATTGTTCCCTCCTAGATATCGAATGTTCTTGAAATAATTCTCCAAAGTTTATTATTATTTCAAAGACATTTAATGTATTTTTATTCATCTAATAATTCTATTGTTAAATTATTTCTTATTCTTCTTTTTTTAATCTGAAATTAATTTGAGATTAAAAAGTATAGAGAATAAGGAAGAAAGAGATAATGAAGGAAATAAAGGGGAAAAAGGAATTTAATTTCTAAACTAATTATATTAATATTCCAAATTATATTAAACAGGAATTTTTGTTGTAATTTTCAGATGCTCTTTCCATGGAATTTTTCTACAATCATCCCATATACTTCGAAGGGACGGAAAATCAGGCAAACAAGTAAGATTAAATATATTTAATATTTAATATTTAATATAAATGTGACACGATCTGAAGAAAGGGACCTCAGAAGCAAACAAATTATAGGTTATGTTTGTGATAGATTAATCTTGATTAAAAGTTCCTTTTTAATTATGTAAAATTAAAATCAGTTTTTATTGCATATTTCGGATATAATAAAGACTTAAACATCAATGGTTTGTATAAATAGTTGATCCTCTTTCTGTATTTTTACTTCAAAAATTACAAACTTAACCTAAAAAATTTTGCTTCTAAGGTCCCTTTCTTCAGATCGCGTCACAAATATTTAAAAATAGTTTTGAATTGTTAAATTTATTTATTTGCTTATTTTGAAATAATTTTAAACAATGTCGGTTAGTAATATCGTCCGCTGCGCTGTGGCGGTCACTTTTCGTACTATTGTAACATTTTTTCGTTAGTTTAAAACAGTATTTAAAAAAACTTGAAACATTTCTTAAATGTTTCCAATGACAGTAACGAAGTTTCGCATAAATACTAACAAGAAAGAAATTAACATTTTTAATTAATAAATAAAAATTAAATCTGTAAAACTTTTCGCATTGAACATGGAGTGGAAACAGTAATGGGTCAAGTTCCACTTTGAGAGAAGTGGTTGGCATAGGTTATAATTGCGTTGTGTAGATGGCGCATGACACTAAAGTGCAATTCGCTCTACAAGTATAGGGAATCAACAATTGTTCATTAAATTGTCCTTTAAAGTGATATATCTCCAAGTCAGGTGTGAACCAATTTTTCCTCTGTATTAATTTCTTTCAAAATATTATCATTGTCAAGAGAGTTGACATAAAATAGTGAATTCCGAATTATATCAGATATGAGAGATATATACGCACCCAGCCTCTGGAATGATATAGTTTTGTTCCTATAAGCAATATTGAGGGTTTTTGGGGAGGGAGAGTATAGAACGAAGGACTAAGGGGGTGGAAATCCGGGAACCAGTTTTCGTTGAAGATTGTATCGAAATCGCGGAAATTCGCATTCAAGCTTGAATTATCAGAAGGCATGTAGCTGACCACAGGCCTAACCGCGGCAGTGGAACGGAACGAAGTTCTCTTTTGGAAGCAGAGTCCAGGAATAAGGAAAGGGCTGGCGAGAGGGTGGTAGTGGCGGTTGGTCCAGGAGAAGGTGGTGGATGCTGCTACTGGGTGTACTTGTGTGTGTGGTGTGCAGAACCTGGACGCGTGGCCAGAGACGGTGGAGGGCAAGACGAAGGTCGATGGTGGCAAATGAACGGCAAGGGTTCTGAGATACTAACCCTTGGCCAAGCCGCACCCGGAGGTCCAGAATAATCTACAATCCATATCAGTCTTAGGTAGTCCCCCAACTCTCTAAACCCAGAACCACCTTTAGTAATGTCTTGTTTCTCTCTCTCTATCTTTCATTCTCCCTCTTCTTCTCCTTATCTCAATTTCTCTCTCCCTTACTCATGATCTAATGGACTATCTTGCCTCTTTGTTGGTGTCCTGCTTTATCTGCCTGTCTCTGTCTCTCTTTCTGCTTCCTCTCTTGTCTTAGCTGTATAACCCTTGCTCAGAACAGCCGGCTAGTCAATACCGTTGAGAGTGCGGAGGCTCTCCCTCTCTCTCTCTCTTCTTATATGTATATATGGACCCTCAACCGGAATCACCCGCCATGCAGGCTACCCAACGAACTAGCGATAGAACTATACCAAACGTCTCCGGCAATAAGTTCATCCCTCAACGGATTGACGTGGCGGTTTGTCGACTATAGACTTCGATCTTGTGTTGATGTGAAAGAGTGCTCACATAATTATTACCAATGTCCATTATGTAATTGTTCTCGTTCTGTTGCGATAATAACGATAAGGGTTGAAATTAATCGCCTACGTGCAGCATAATCGACAAATACTGGACTTATCCTTCACTATTCTCAACTGATCTTCCTCCATATTGGATCAATTTTGAATTTCGTACATTTGTACTTTAGTCATAACCAAAGACATTTTAGCCCTAATAATGCAAAATTACGCATATTTTACACGTACTAGAATATTTCTTTTGAATTTCAATCCTTTATATCTTATTTTATTCTTATATATAATGAAAATTTACATTTCTTTTGACTCCCAGTTTTAATTCTCATTGTACCATCAGCAGAAATCGTCTCAAATCGTTAGCTTCTCCTTTTTAAGAAATGAATATAATATCCACCCCCTTCTCTCTATTTTCTTTTAAAAAAAAGAATCCTTTGATGTTTCTTCTTTTTGTTATCTTAAATATATACCCTATATTTAAATCCCATTAATCCGTGATCCAATATTGAATACATAGTATATCATCAATAATCGTTATCAATTGCTAACAATTTTTTGCATTCTCAATAAAGAACTCTCGAGACCCAAGGCGCGCACCCGCTTCTGAGAGAATCTTCGTTAAAGAATAAAGCTATCGGATAATGAATAATACAGTCTGGAGATAAGGGGGTAATAGTTATGATTCTAGAAATTCCAGAAGATATCTCTCCTTCTCAAGACTTCTTCTCTTGTAAAAAAAACCTTTAGCGTTCGTTAAGTAATTCCTGATTTTTTTTTCACCCTCTGTACCATCATCTTTATATATATATTTTAACTCATCAATATCGAGAGTCGTATTTTGTTGTGATGATGATCGACTCTTTTTTTGCTTCTGTTTCTTCTTTGCTATGACCGCACAAAGTAACGGCGATGAGTTAATAATGACTGTTAATGACAGGTGTTACAATGCCTGACTGGGAACCATCATGTCAACTTGTGTACCTGGTACCGCGGCATATTTTCAATAATTATTACCTTGCGTCTTGGTCTCACTGTCACTGATGGGCTTTCCGCGAGCGATATTCTTCAAGAAAAACGTGACGTGCGCATCATAATAGTTATATAATATCGCCGAAGAAAATCATCTTCTACTTATTTTCATTCTTCTCTCACATTGTGTAAGAAATTTTCTATAATTGAATGGAGCAAATTGTTTTGCTTCGAAAAAAGTAAACAATTTTGATTCCGCGGTTTTTGTATAGTAATAATATAATGATATATATTTTTTTTAATTTTCGTTCAAGTCTCGTGGAAAATACAAGTTAAGAAAGATATCAGATTGGACGGGGAATGTCTAATAATAGTTAGAGACAAATGGTATCTAATTTAAAGGGTAGAATTGATAAAGATGAAGGAATTGCCCGCACCCTTTTCACGTCAATCGTCCTCGTTCTCGCTTTTACAAAGTAATCGTTCACATTCTAAGCATACTTGCACTTATTGGAGAATCTTGCTTGAATGTAGCATGCGAGTTTTTGGATTTTAGCGTCAGAGAGAAGATTTGGTTAGAAGGGAGCGAGTATATATGAGAGGAGAAGAAGAAAGTGAGAGAAAGCTAAACGACTTGAGCCGCGGTAGTTTCGCGGAAGCAACAAGCTGTTTATGGCTGTTCCTTGGCCCCTTTTCTGTGCTTTTACGTATAGTATAGTACAGTGCGTATATAGACTTTGCTCTATATAGGTATATAAGGCGCACATAACACTAAGCCATACCCATACGAGCCCTCTTGAACCCTTATACACAAAGGGTAGATTCTGCGAGTGCAAAGAACCCTCCTGCCTCCAGGGACCGAGGTTTGCCAGTATTGGCGAGTCGAGAGCGTGCCAAGTGCCTGTTTACATCAGTTTTATCGCCGATTTCCGAACCCCATTGGTTCAATGATGAATTGAAACTTGATTCTCTTCCGGTCTATAGAAGACATCAGGTAAATATCACGCTCTGGGGACCCTAATAACTATGCTTTCATTCCGATTCTTCTTGTACTGATCAATTCTCTTCCAATTGGATCAATTTCTCTGATGTAGTGACTAAAAATCTTTTACCAATTTGGAAATAAAATAACATCAGTAATCTGTACTAACAAGTTTTAATCGAATAGAAAAAAATGATGGGAGAATAGGAATCTCCTTGTTTTCTATAAACTTTTCCACTTCTGGACAAATATTATACCAAAATTGAAGGTGTTAAAAGTGAAGGTGATAAATTGAATTCCAAAATTCATTTACGCGGAACTATTTGTCTTTATAGAAAGAGGCTTACAATTTGAATGCAAATTATCTCGTTTCCCCAAATTTTAGTTTGTTATTTGTCTGTGAGAAACAATTCAAAAGGCTTTACTCATCCCGTCAATCTTGTTCGTGAAGGAGAAAGTAAAGAAAGAAATCTTTCAACACATTCCCCTTGGTGAGGCGCCGCAAGTACCTAATATCCTTAAAAAGGAAACATGAGAAAGTCTCATCATCAATCAAAATGAGAAAAGAAAAAATTGGAAAAATGAATTTTTTTACACATTTCTCGTGAAATGTAGAGAGGAAATTGTCAACCCTTTCTAAGATTGAAACTTCCCCTTTATGGAAGGACATCGTATCCAGTGAACCTAGCTGATAGAGTACAGAGGTTGTTCTGGGAGCCGATCTGGGACGTGTGCCGGGCAGGAGTTGTTGAGGAAAGGGAAGATCTTTGAAAGTGAGAGAGACAAAATAAGCTATAGGGAATCTCTTTGTAGGTGAGTGAGTGAGAAAGCGTCTCGGAAAGGCTAGGATGGTAAGGAGAAGTGGTGGTGTTGTATAATATCTGTAGTGGAAACTATATAGGGTGTATAGTGTATAGAGGGACGGTGTTAAGAGGACGGGGTTCAGGACTCAATGTGGGTGGTTGAGGGGCTTTCGCCAACGGGGAGAGCACCGTTAATTCCCCGATACAATGCTCATATCACCTTCCCCACTCTGACCAGCCACCCACCGCCCCTCGGACGTTCCTTGTCTTACTGGCAAACTTAATCGATATTTCACAGTTTCTTACCCCCACTCCACTTCCACCGGCAGCTCGTGTCCGGCCGCAGAGGGGTGGCAAGGCATCTTCCTACCCTCCAATCGCACTTGCGAGAACGGCTGGAAACTCTCAAGTATCTCTGTCTGTGTATCTATCATTTCATCTCCCTGCACGTATTCTCATACATGTCTCTTGCGCAATAATTATTTATCTAATGAAAACAATCCTTTTCTCTTTGAAATAACAATTTTTTGCCATTTTTCATCGCTTCTTTCTGTGTAACGAGGACCCGTCTCTCATTATTGTAATTGGACAATGCGCCTCGCTTTTTTTCATTGTTTATTTTCAGCCTTTCATTTAGGCGAAGGAGAGCCAAAGTCGCGGATGAGATGAAAATGGAGTGAGTTCGTTAATGGTCGGAGGAGACGTTGCCTCGAAAATCAGATCAGAATATAACCAAACTCTCGATCAGATTTCTAGCGGACGTTGTGATGCTGCACTGTTTTCTCGTAGCGAGCGGGAGAGAGAGCAAGATCATAAGTATGGTAATTAGGGCCAGTATCGTTTACCTCAACTTTGTGAATTTTCATCATGAAGTAGACTTGTCGCATAAAAGAATCCTCTAATTGATACCTGGTCTGGTTTATTAAAAAAGAAAATTCATGTTATTGAATTAACAGATCAATCAGTTGAATGCTTCGAAAATGGATATTTTTCGTATATTTTTCAATTTGGATTAAAACTTCATTATGGAATAGTAAAAATAACAGATAAATTAGAAACTTTATGCCTAAACGATAAAATTGATGCCTAAACGATAAAATTGATGAATAATAAAGTAGAAGAAGAAGAAATTAGAACAATGTTTTTTCCTGGCGTAATTATTGGCAATCGTAAATTAAACGTATACGTTTGGCAGCAGTAAAAGGAAAATTGCCATCGATCCATTCGCGAAAGTTGTGGGAATGATGAATTACATACTTGCATGCCGATATAAAATATGTGTGGTCGCTAAGCACGACTTCATTATTGTCGATGAAAAGAAAGTATACAGGAAACTAATTTCAGTGACATGCTGATAGAAATCAAGGTGATTTTATTTACTTTTTATTAGCACTTATGTAATTTTGCGTGTACAAATTTACATAATTATACATCATTAAATATTATTAACCTCCGATATATTATTAAATTCTTCTACTAAATAATCTAAATATTAAATTTCCTTTTCAGTTTATATTGTTATTCCATAAATTGTAGAGTTCAAAAAGCAATTTTATTTTCAATCAAAAACCGTTTTAGAGTTCAGGTCTAATCTAACCTAATGTGACCTTCAGTCTTATGCTTATGTCAACAAACATATTACTTACTCTCTAAATTTGAATTAGTAAAAATTTAAACTAATTTGAATTAGTGACTCACTTTTTGCTTTCGAATTAGTTAAATTTTACTAATAAATAGTAAAAAAAATTTTTTCTACTAATTTATTAGTAAATTTTAACTAATTCAAAAGCAAAAAGTGAGTCACTATTTCAAATTAGTTAAAATTTTTACTAATTCAAATGTAGAGAGTAATTTGTATACGTAAGGTACTTAAAATTAGAGTGGGGATGACGAGAGTGAGAGAGATCAGCTGGGATTTCTCTTTCGCTCTCATCGTCACCACTCGAGCGCCTAAAATCCGCTTCTTCTAACTTTAAAGTCTATTCCTAGAAAATTAAAACTTTTTCCTTATTGAACCTCGAACCGAATCTGCTAACTTACTATTTAAAATTTTTTTAAAATAATGACTTGCCGAGATTTTACATTAATCTTCGAATGGAAAATTCATTATTGAGCACGAGATGAACGAACAAGAAAGGTATCAGAGTAATATCCCTCTCTCTCAATCGATAATGGACCATAGAATATTGAAACAGATATAATAAAATATTGATACATTCAGAGAAAAAATTGTAATTACAACATTTAATCATTTTGGATAATTAATTAACAAATGCTTTATTTTTCTCTATAATTCTTTCATCTGCATATATTTTTTATTTAATTATAATTTATGAATAAACTTCCTGTGTATTATAAATATGTGAATAAACTTCACTGAGAATTACTAACTCTGTGGGAACAGAAACGCCTTTACGTTCTATAAGAACGTTCCTAAAACGTTTTAGAAACGTTTCCGATGTTTCTGTCCCCACTGCCCGTGCAGAAATTGCCCCACTTTTCCCTATCTAAAATAAGGCCCTAACAAGGGTCTTGCAAGAAACTAGGAAAACTAGTCAGACCCTTGCTAAAGCCCTATTTCAAGTAGGGCCAAGTGGGGCAATTTCTGCACGGGTGGGTAATTAGTATCGTAGAAGAAAATTTTATTTTAGGAAGACTAGTAGTTTAATTTGTCAATGTCAATGAATGACTGTCAATTTATTAATTAAGAAATTATCAATTAAAATATTGTATATATCAATTAATTAAAATTAAAACATTCAACCATTTTCATTAAGGATTTTAATATTTTAATATTAAAATCCTTAATAAAAATGGTTGAATGTTTTTTAGAGAAATATTCCTATTTTGAGAGAACGTAAGGCAAAGTTAGATAAAAAGTGTGTGAAAAGAAATAAGTGTAAGTTTGTGACCGTTGATAATTGGATATTAGTTCACTGAGAGAGGAAGGATAAGCAATATTTTTTTCCACCCTCGACCGATGCTCAAGGCGAGTTGTGTTTCACTAACAATTAGAAACGTTCGATTTTCAAACTGATCCGTGACATACTTGAGATATATCAAATTACTCAGGCCATCGCTTTTACAATGAAAGGAAGTTCTTTTATTTCGAATAATGACATGATAATTCAGGGCCATGTTACTTAAATTAAACATTAATTGCCTGAATTTTACGATCAATTCAAATGCAAAAAAAAAGGAGAAAAAAAAAATGAAAAGCAAGCAAAACAGAGCAATATACCAGTATATGTAAGAAATAAAGTCTCTTTTTATGATTGAAACACTTTACATGAATGTTTATTTGAAAATTTTTTGATTTTTAAACTTGATTCGGCTTTCATTTTCATTTTTATTGAGTAATTTTTTTTTTCTGAAAGATTAACATTTTATAAGAAATTTAAAGCCTTCCTTGAAGAAGAAGATAAAGGGAAGTTTCTCCCCAGGCTCGTTTAGTTCGTCCCTTTGCGTTATTAGCGGATTCGCAAGATTAATTAGTGGCATTAATAATGCGAGAGGGTTTATTTCAAGGGTCAAAATTGTCTTTAGGTCTTGACTTGTCTCAGAAAATATATCTAAATTTAACCAAGAGATTTTTTTTATAGCACTTTCGTTTTACGATTCATGCGTTTCAAATACCGTCCATCAGTTATTTCCATTAGTGAATTGGTTTGCCCAATGCTTATATAGAAATTCTTCGCCAAGGTGGGTGTGATTGAAATAAAACCCCCCCTTCGATTCTTTATTCAAATTTATTTCAGATTTTGATTCGTGGAATTGTATTATTTTGCTGGAAAAAATTCTTTAGGGGTGTAAGATCCAAACTGATCCAAACTTGTCAATTACAAAACAATTATTATTGTTTTGTAATTGACAAGTTTGGATCAGATCATTACAAAACAATAATAATTGTTTTGTAATTGACAAGTTTGGATCAGTGTGGTTAAAATTATTGTCGATATCAATCACTATAGCAATCAGGTTTTAGGAAAGAATTATGATCCAAATTTTGCGTGGTTTTTTTTTTTAAGTGGTGGCGTCTGTTTTACCAACGGAACACAGATAGGAAACTCTTGAATAGTCAGCATTAGTAGAGAATTATTTTAGACGTTCAGTATATCTTGCAGTGATAGGTTGCTAATCCTCTCTGGGTCAACTAAGGCTTGACCCTAGCTAAAAGGTTCGAGTCCAGCAAACACTAGAGAGATACTTAAAAATTGATTAAATATTTCATCAAGTTTCGTCTAGGTGATGCTTTTCTATGAAGAACGTCAGGAAGACATCCGTCGCATTTGTAGAAAAATCGATTGGCCCTAACAATCACCAGGACCAACCTACATACGTAAATGTTGGAAGATCTCAGTCTGTATCGTCGAGTGTGATATAGTTAGTCAGAGGGATTCGCGGAAGTGGAGGGAGAGAATCTCTAGCGTAGTGGTGATAGGGAATGGCACTGGTGTGTAAGTGGATGGATGCTGCATACATACGCGAATGGTCTTAGCGGTATCTTGGCTCTCCCTTGCGCTGTCCGGAGAAACTCTGGGTCCAGAGGGAAACAGAGGGCGAAAGGTGGGATGAAGGGGTACAAGAGTAGAAGGGGGACGAACGGCTAAATACCTCAGGATTGTTACTATTGCCACCCTTCCTCTCCTTCTTCGCCTTTGCAAGCCTCCCTCTGATGGGGTGGAATGGGTTAATGCTATTGATTCACGTGCACAAGGCGCTCGACTATATATTGTGTATATTTATATACATACAACCAAGCAGCCAAGACGGCCACTGTTTGACAGTAACGGATCTTCGTCTGCGTCTGCCTTCGTAGTATTGTCCATGAAGGTGGTTGCCTAGACTTATATACAGAGGAGGCTGATGAAGGGGTGGAGGTGAGGAAGGATCATGCTCGAGGAATTACAGATACATTCAATCCGACAATCCTCTCCACACCTATCACTCACTGATAGCCGAAAAGTCTTTACTGGACTTTGGAGGATGTATAGATTAGTGGTTAGGGCACTAATCAGAATTCCGAATATTACCCATAGTCTTGGGTATTAACAATAAGAACACAGAGGAACTTTACACGAGAATCTTACATCATTCAGGAGATGTGTATTTGCTCTGCAGAACGCACACACACAGCTCGCCTTCTATTTCGCAAAATGCTCCAATACGAAATTCTAGCCAACAATAATCCAACAATAATTAATGCTACAATAGGGTCAAAACGAAAAACCTCAACAGCCTAGATTCTTTTACATTCATGAAAAAAACTAGAGTGGGATCTATTAGAATAATTTCCAACCCAATGTGATCTAGCTGAATAGCAAACAGTGTTGCCGCAAGACGAGACGAGACCATGTAAAGTCTCGTCTCGTCTCGACTTTTTGCATGCTAAAGTCTCGTCTCGCGGCAACACTAATAGCAAACTAGATAGTGTTCTAGATTAATTGAAACTTGAGTGTGATCTTAAATGGAGAAGTAAATAGCAATGAAGATTAATTTAAAACTAAGACTGATTTTGATGAAATTTCGAGAGGCTAAAACTATATGGACAGCGGAGTGAATAGTAGAAACTATATATTCTGCGAGATTGTCCAGTGTTGGTTGTTTCCTTTCTATTAGACATGAGAACTAGACTAGAAGACCACCGAATATTCTCAAGGAAGTCCGTGTTTGTTCAAGAAGCTCTAGCAGCTAGTATATGTCCCACACAAATGATGCAAGGAACTGTATACGCAAAATCAATGCCAGCTTAGCCGCTGATTGTACTGTAATGTTGGTAGACTTGGATTTAGCTTTGAGGAAGAGAGAGAGAGAGAGAGTCCAAGAAGGCGACGTATACAGAGATATCCACAGAACATTCAAGATAGGACCAACCGATTCGAAGACCCGTCGCGTCGCCAGCCACGACAGTGCCTTTGAAATCAAACCAATCTTGATTTCTATTCACAATCATCAAAATGAAAACAAGTTGATTATCTACAAAGGATCCTCTATGTCCAGCTTTATTTTAAATTGGATTAAAACTTTTATTTCTCGCCTTTTTTTTCCCTCCTTTCTATTCATCCGTCTAACTTTATTTGCACAAAAAAAAAGAAAGAAAATATTTATTCTAAACTTTAGAATATAATCTTGTGTTCTTTTAAATTTTTTCCTCATGGAACATAAAAATGATTCTTCGAATAGAAAAACCTTATACACGTTTCGAAAATGAGAAAATTTGTTATCAAGCTTGTAGCACTTATTTTCCAAGGTATTATTTTAACTTGAGGAGTAAAAAAAAAGACTTCCGAAGTAAATGAACAACAAGACACGAACTTGCTGATGCATGGCACACAGACCGCAGTCCACATCCGGTATATCGTTGGACAATATCGTTATCCTTGTCTTTCTATGGATGCTGCGCGCACTCTCATCTCACAGTCGCGTCGGATCATTTCCCGTCCACTTTTAAGCAAATGAAGGACATCTTTGTTCTGAAATTATTCCCTCTTACCGACAAAGTCACTTTCCGGTCTTCCGACTATGACATTCCTTTATCCCTCAGCGGCTTTTCTTCACCATAATCTTCAAACCTTTAAAGGTATGTTAAATTGTCAGTCTGATAATAGACTTCGACTTAAAGTGTTTCAATTTCACAGTAAATGACATGATGCATCTCTCGTACAATTGTCACTTTTTCCCCTATTCACGTTTTTTTTTTCTCTTTTCTATTTATTTTTTCTTATTTTATTGCTTTTAAACTGAAGGCGAATATAGTGAAGAAGACAAAAATTAAGGAAACTGTCAATGTTTGCTGTGTTGTCTTACATTACGTAACGAAACGTTTTTAATTTCAAGTCAAGAGGCGTACATAACCTCAAAATTGAGTTTAAAAGGCAAACAAGTTTTCAGCAAACAAGCTGAAATAGGTCAAGAAGCGAACATAAAGTCAAAATTTAGGTCACAATTATCAGGCAAACATAAAAAATTAGGTCCAAAGTCACGATAGGTGAACATAATCTACAAATTTCGATCAAAACGTACAAGGTAAAAATAGGGAAAGAAAGTAGGTAAATGGTTAAACATCTGAACGGTAATAACAGTATTATTATGTGTAAATTGTTAAGCATGGGTATGAAAACACAAAGTATGAGATATACACACTGCTGGTCAAGAATGAAGGGTGTGAGAAAGAATTTCTTTACATTCGAACCAGAGGGATGAAGAAGAAAATACACACGCGAGGTTGAGTCACGCACGTGGTAACACCACAAAAGATGCACGCATCTAACCGTAACGAATTAAACTTATGGAGCTTGAGCTTTTATATGCTCACACGTCGCTACCGATTATTATACACCGCGTGAGCCTTAATTTTAATCAGTGTCATTCGTAATCTCAAGCGACGTCGTAACACATTGATGGGAATAGTGTGAATGTTAATGAGAAATTTTCATGAGGTGTGTCAGCAGTTTTTTTCCCTATACTTTTAATGTTTCGTTCCTTGACAAATTGAGTTTCCGACATTGCCTAAGAAAAGGCAGTCTTTCGAATTCATCACTGGATTTTATAATTTATGGACTAGAAAGTAATCTTTGATTAAGAGAAGAATATTTTTCCTTGGGTCCATTTCTCTATTTGACAAACAACCTATTGCGCCAAACAAAAATGTGTCAACTATAGAGAGATGAAACTGTCTGCCGCGCTACTGGTGTAAAAATTTCGAACTATGCTCTCTAAATTTGAATTAGTAAAAATTTTAACTAATTTGAATTAGTGACTCACTTTTTGCTATCGAATTAGTTAAATTTTACTAATAAATAATAAAAAAAAAATTTTCTACTAATTTCTTAGTAAATTTTAACTAATTCAAAAGCAAAAAGTGAGTCACTAATTCAAATTAGTTAAAATTTTTACTAATTCAAATTTAGAGAGTGGAATCAAGGATTATAGCAACATGGAAGAAGTTAAAAATCAAAAATGGCGGATCCAATATGGCGAATAATCTATAAAATCGATCTCTTTCGTTTGAAACTTGTTACTCGGGGGTTTTCAGGGTCGCTGATTCCGAATTTGATGTCAGATTTTACATACATGGCAAAGAATACTTAGGGATATTATTTACTTCGCGAATTGGGATTTGAATCCATTTCAATCCAAGAATTGTGGTATCGACGTGCTTTTGAGGAAACTCTTGATTTAAAGAGACGGTCGTTTTTGGCAGAGAGAGAGAGAGTGGGAGAGAGAGAGAGAGAGAGAGAGAGAGAGAGAGAGAGAGAGAGAGAGAGAGAGAGAGAGAGAGAGAGAGAGAGAGAGAGAGAGTGACATAATCCTGACATATGTCTCCATACAGGCGATTCTCTTCCACATTCTTAAGACTGTCGCGACAAGACGGTGGCGCAGTGGTTGCTTTTTCAATGTGATACTCAACTCACACATTCTTAACTACTTCCCCCCTTTTTCTTTCTTACTCTGCTTTAAGGCGTCTGTGTTTCAACGGGTGCGCGCGTACTTCTGTATATTTATGCGAAAAAGTGTGTTTTTATGTGTATAAATGTATATGAGAGCACATGTTGGTATGTGTGTCTGCTGGGGATTGGAGATGGGTGTTTGGGTAAAGGTGGTGAGGGGGGGGGGGGGGGGGGGGGGGGTTTGGGAGAAAGAAAGGGGGGTTTGGTTGGTTTGAGGAGACGTTGGGCGAGAGGGTAGGCTGCTTGGCATGGGAGCGTTCATCAGCCCCGAGGTTTTAAATACGAGGCGAGGAAGGGAACTAAGGAAGAAACCACCCTTCTACCACTCTCCCTATCTACCCCAACCAGTGACGGATTGATTAAAAATATAAGGGGCGAAAATAACATCGGGTTCCTCGCGCCCTTACATAAGAATTTCACTGTGTCTCTAACTAGTCTTTCTCACTCTTTTTTTCTTTTCTTTTTTCTTTCTTTCTTTTTTTTTATTGTTACATGAAGGGGGGAGGTGGATTACAACTGCGAAGCGAAAGTACCTTCGCATTGTGTGTCCTTTCAAAGAAAGATTACGTTTCTTTTTCGAATAATGGAATGTTTACGAAATTTCTTTTTCAGAGGGTGATTTCAAACTTGTTCCTTCTTTTTTTTATTCACGCACGAGGATTCATTTCTTTTCCTAGTATTACCTCATCAAGGGATTTTTTTTCTTTTTGGTTATAATTATGACCAGGAAAAATGGACTTTGTCATTTATTGCAGGTTGAATGAAAGTAAAGGGAAAGTTAAGTAGAAAAAAACTCCAAGTGCCAAATATAATTCTAAAGAACTGTTAAAGGCGTGTATAAATAAAATGGATTTTACGGCAAGAAAGTGTTTAAGAGAATGTTTTAGAAAAAGGGATAAAAGCTTTTGTGACAAAGTTTATGCCTGTCGATTGCTTTTTAGGGAAATATTTATTCAAGTGGGAATAAATTATTATCACTGATTAGAATAAACTTGATAATTAGAAAAAAACGCTTTTCGTTGATTTTTATTGTTTTCTGGTTTTATTGTTTCCAAAACGGTGATAACACTCCTTTTGTTGATTTAATTAATTCTATAATTTCATCAAGTTTAGATTCGTCAACTTCAGAATCCCTATGGTATTGAAATAATAGTGATAAATTGAAATGTTTCTGTATTGATATAATTTGTTTTATACATCATTGTAATAGAACCATCTAAACGTTAAAATGACAGTGATTAAAGGTATTGTCTAAAGACTATTAAACATTCAGTTGAAAATTGCTAAAAACAAGAATATATTCTAAATTTAAAACTCTACTTTAAATGTAATAAAAATATATTCTTAAATTTAGAGACAAAAAAATTTACTCATTAAAATATGAAAAAAAAAATAACAGAATATCCCGGAAACAAAATAGTTTTCTAGCAGGTTCATTCATCTGTTATACTATTATATTTTAGTGGTAACGGTTGTGCATCGCCAGACACGACTTTTTTTCAACCTCACTGCGTTTCGTCTTTCTTTTATCCTAAATGTTTATACCAGACTCTTCATATTTATATATATACAAGTCATTTTACACATTGGGCAATTGTTGTTACGTTCATTGTTTTGTTTCGTTGTATTGAGTCTGAAAAATTTATTTCGACTTTTTATTTTAAAAATGTATGTATTTTTTCTTCTTCAAAAATGTAGTTAACCGAGACGTTTTAAAACAATGCTGTGGTTTAAATAAATGTATACATATACTCGGAAAAATACAAGATGTGGAAAAATGAAGTAATAACCATTGTCGTTGAGTACAGCGTTAATAATGCGCGAGAATATTTTAGATTTCTACATTTTATATGCGCGTTTTTGCATTATGTATAAGTCGTAACCGTACAACGGAATTTTACAAAATGCATAGTCATATTGCGTGAAAAAAATATTTGTTTCACTGCACTGAAAAAAAAATTTATTTGAATCAAATAATGAATTAATTGACTATTATCAAATAAATATTTATTTGTTTCAAATAAATATTTATTTGTTTCAAATAAATTTTATTTGAGTCAATTAAATGGTATTTGACTCAAATACAGAAATTATTTATTCAATTAAATGGTATTTGACTCAAATACAGAAATTATTGATTCAATTACAGTTTATTTGATTTAAATAAAAATTATTTGGTTCAGGTAAATATTTATTTGATAATAGACAAGTAATTCATTATTTGAATCAAATAAATTTTTTTTCCAGTGTATGTATGTTAAAAGTAATAATTTTATACAAAGTGTCTGTTTGGTCTGTGTTCGTCGCCTATACAAAAAACGACGCAATTCGAATTAGAAATGGCTGAATGTGTGTGGTTCGGGTCAACTCGTGCAGACTCGTGGCAGATTCGTGACGACACGAGTTTAGTAGTAGTCTCCGAACTCATTACTTTAAATATTTATAATTAATTATAATTACAATTATTATTGTTATTCCCGTGCAGAAATTGCCCCACTTGGCCCTACTTGAAATAGGGCTTTAGCAAGGCTCTGGCTAGTTTTCCTAGTTTCTTGCAAGGCCCTTGTTACGGGCCCTATTTTACATAGGGAAAAGTGGGTCAATTTCTGCACGGGTTAGTTCATGATATTTAATATAAATGTTAATGAACTTAAAATTACATTAATTTTTATAGTTACATTATTAGTTTTTAAAATTTTAATTCAAAACAATTTTAAATGAACTTATAGCGATAAAAATGATGTACAATTGTAACACCATTTTATGAGTTTCGGTATTAAGGTGAATAAAGAGTTTCTTTTTCTATTTTATTTACAGGTTGAAAAGGGTGGATATAGGAAGATTGTGTGGCTTTCAGTGCAAGGGTGAGTGCTTACATTTTAATACACATTCTTTTCTATACTATAATATAGTATATAATATATACGCGTGTATATAATGGAAGAAATGTAGGTCGCAGAAGAGAATACCAAATTTTTTTTTAAAGAGCAGTTTATTTACACTGTAAACCTAAAAGTATCAAACTGATACCAAAAATATCAAATTGATTCAAATTTTTGGATCAATTTGATATTTTTGGTAAAAAAAATATCAAAAAATATCAAAAATATCAAATTGATTCAAATTTTTGGATCAATTTGATATTTTTGGTATCGATTTGATACTTTTAAGTTTACAGTGTATAATACCAAAATTAATTCATTGTTTTAAGATGTCCTCATTAGAAAAAAGATTTTTAGAATCGAATCAATGTTTACTGATTCAGATTTAGTGAGTTTGATCTAACGTGAAGTAAACGGAGCTTTATCATATGAATTATTAACTCTATGGCCTCCCTCTAATTTCCAACTCACGTGCACAAGAGCCGCTTTCCAGCAACTAAATTTCCAGTTAGATACGAGAGAGATAGAGAGTGCTCATAAACTAAATGTGACTTTTTCTTGTTCACGATTCACTCGAGGCTCTCGTAGCAAAATTCGCGGTATACACATATAGCTTGCGAAATTGGTTAAGTCGGCCCTGGTTCCTTCTCATCCCGCTTTTTCTTCTCTCTCTTTCTCTTGGATTCTCTTTCTAGTCCGGCCTCATTCCACTTTTCATGAACTATATATATATATATAGAAGTGCGCCGTGCGTAGTTTTAAATGGTCTCTAAGGGTG
>JUFY01035104.1:0-11055 GCA_001855655.1 Leptopilina clavipes
AATTTGTAATATTATTATTATATTAATATTGTAATATTATAATAATAATAATATTATAATATTATATAATAATAATAATATTAATATTATATTAAATAAAATCTAAAAATTACTAATTTGAAGTTGTATTTATATTATTCTTAAATTTTAATCTTTGTTGGCACAAATTAAAGTCCATTTTCAAAATAATGTTCAAATTAATAACAAAATCAAGTTTTACGCAGAATAAATGAAACCTTGTTTTGTGATTTAAAAATAATCATACAAAAAACTACAAAAGTTATCAAGTTTCTTGTTTACGGATTTTTCACTGAAAACGTTGGAACATTTCCAAAATGTAAAATCCTTTGTTTTAATAAAAAAAAAAAAACAAAACAATGTCTTTGAAAATACACCTACTTGAAATTTGAAACAATTGAATGAACAAAATTTGTCGCAAACATATGTAAATTTATATTTTATTTATTAGAAATATACTAAACGTTCAAAATTTTAATCAAAAAAAAAAAAAAAAAAAAATAGTAAAAATTTTTTGGAAAATTCTTACCAAAGAAATTCAGAACTGTCTTGTTGTTGTCCTGGCATAAAATAGGAGGGTCTTGACACTTGAAAAATTTCATTGGGTGAGAGAGAATTTCTTTTCGAATGCATCAGCAGAGCAAACAATTTTTGTAATTTACTAAGCAAAACTTGACTACTAAGATCATTGACTTTATAATTCAAGACCTCGTATCGAAATTGTCTAGTCATTGCTAAAGCTTGCAAAACACTGTTCATGTAACAAGTATTTCCCAAATTAGCGAGGCCAACTTTACTGTCAACATTTCGTATACTATCAATACTGACAATATTAATTCTACTTCTTTCCGGTAGATAACTCAATTGAAATTTATTTTCCCTCTCGTCATTCCAAAAGCGTGTTTCCAATATTTTTTCAACAGTTTCTTCTCGCGGTTGCACTGGGAAATTTTGCTCGACTTTTTCACGATCTTTAACCTCAAATCTAATTAATAAAGCTTGTATGACATCGACCATTGTTTGAAGACATTCATTAGCGTACTCTTGATTTTGACCCTTTAAATTTCTTAAAACATTTTTATTTTGAATAATTGCGACAAATTTAAAAAACACATCAGGATTATTTTGCATTTGAAGCATGTAGAGAAAAATTTTACCCACATATTGACTTTTATTTTCAAAGAGAAATGCTATTGGGACACTCTTTAAATTTAACGTTGCCTCAGCGACACTCATCAAGATATTGTATTTTTCCTTCATTTCTAAACCACGAATAAAAGTCATAAGCCATTCGAATAAAAGTTCATTATCATAATTTGAGAGGAGGGACCATTGGAAAATGACAATTAAAGCTTGCACCAAATCAGGATCCTTGTAAGGTGTATCGAGATGTAAACAAACTCCTTCATTAATGAGAGACTTGTCGAGAAAGAGAATGATACACAATGCAGTACCTGGCATCACTTCACGGCGAGTATCTGAAATGATTTTGTACAATTTCTGCAAACAAATGGAATGAAGACTTTTGTCGATCAAACAATTGAGATAATCTTGAATTTGTCGTGTGCATGTCTGGTAATGTTTAATTTTTGCGGTATCATTAGGCATTTGACATCGAGCAAGACAACAAACGACTGACTTCCAAAGTTTTCCATCTTTCATGTTGTCATGGAGGAAAATTCTCTTGTATTCATTAACAACATCGAGGATCAACATTAGAATTTGTATGTCATCGAGTTTCGAATTGTTGAGAATATTTGATAAATCATTGCCGAGATGTAAATCAGATTCGTTGCTCAAATATTTGGCGAACCATTTCAAGAGTCTCGGTAATTCTCGTATATTTTGCACATGTCCATGAAGGAGATCTTTAAGGAAATTAATCAGAATGCCTACATAATTACATGATGTTTTGTCGAGCAGAAAATTCCTCTCGAGCTCCTCGAGATTTGTCCATCCTTGAATTATTGTTTCCTTATCACCCGATGTAATAAATTGCAAAAGAGTTTGAAACTCGTTCAAACTATCGTCATTGATATTCATTGTGAAGCACCGAGCACACTGATCACTTTAATTTATAATTCAAACTGGATTGGGAATTTCAAATAAACACTATATTTTTAATCTCATTAACGATGAGAAATAAAGATGATTACTTGGGCAGAGCCATGACATATTCGCACATCAGGCACAGACACTAGAACAACATGATTAGGTTGTTATATTATTTGCATTCATGGATGACGAATGACGACAAAGAACAACAAAATGTGACAAAGAGAGTACCTAGTCATTGCAAAAGATGCGATTCAATTCCGCGATTGTATCCACGAGCGTCGCCACTCGTCAGAAAATTTATAGGAAAACTTGCGGAAAATCACATTCACGTTTACACAATTTCACCGTTTCTCTTGGTTCACCTCTTAGATTATTTATACAGTACGTATTTTTTATCAACGCGAAGCACTTTTAAATAAGAAAAAAATCAAGTAGAAAACTTTAAATGTTCCTTCGTATTCGGATTCAATTTAAATTTTCCGCTGCAAACGTGGCGTCCTCATGTACTTTTGACATTTAAATTTATATAATTTTTTAGCAAGAAAATATGCCAAGTTTTTGTATTAATAACAATTTTTCGTTGATATTTTACATTCATTTCACAAAAAAAAATGAGAAAAAATGTATCAAACTTGAGAAATGAAAGTGGAAAGTGACATCCTGTTCTCGTTTCCCTTCATCATCTCTGTCGATAAACGAGAATTCTGCATCATCGATTCAAAGAAGTTTAACTGGCGCGAAAATTTAAACTTTTTTCCTACGAAATTAGGCCTGAGCAGAATGAGCACTTAAATCGTAAATCGTAAGTTTTAAGAATGAGTAAGAGAAGGATAGTTTACTTATCTATCCTTCTCTTGCTCATTCTTAAAACTTACGATTTACGATTTACTACTTACGATTCTGCGATTTGCGATTCTGCGATTTGCGATTTAAGTGCTCATTCTGCTCAGGCCTATTCAAAGCCATTTGGTGGTTCCGTAGGAAAAATATAGTCCAGCAAGGACGGGAGTGGTTTTTAGTGGATAGACCAGAACAAGAGCGGTCAGCCCCACGTAACCTTCAATTTTTAATTCAGGTATCTGATTGCAGATTTTCCACTTCCGGCGAAAAAAAAATAATAATAAAATAACATTAAATAATAATAATTTTAATATAATTAAAATTTAAAATAAAGAACTAAAAAGCCAAATACTTAAAAAAGCACTCCTTTCATTACAGCGTTTGGATATTGATTACCAAAAAAATATTTCCAGAACCCACTAAAAATCTAACAGAAAGTCATTTTTCAAAATGTTGACAACATTTTTTCATTTTATAAAACAAAATTTTATAAATTTTATAATAAATATGTAAAAATATATAAATATTTTTATAAATTTCATAATAAATATGTAAAAATATATAAAATATATAAATATTTTTATAAATTTTAATTTATAAAACGGAAAAAATACAGAAACGAATTTTTGTTTCCTTAAAACAATATGTGAAAGGGAGAAAAAAATATTTCATTTGCTTTAGAAAATTTAAATACGCTATATTTATTTACAAAGTAACATTTGCTATCTGTATTTCATATAAATTTTTATATTAGATTAACATATTTACTGCACTAAGAAACATTACGAATAAAAACTGTCACGGTGATCTCGATGTGTTTTTGAACAATGTGCTCGTCGTTCAGTAAATGCTGCCATTCGAGAAGAGGAAATTGTAGCACCTTTAGAAACCTAAAAAGAAAAATTTTATTTTACTTAGAATTTATTTTTTATTCCTATCTAATAAAATAAAAGAAATTAATTTAAATTTATAATTTCATGAAATTTTAAACTTGACTTAATTTTAATTTTATCATTAAGTAATATTAATAATTGATGAATATTAAATAGTATATAATTATATAATATATTATATATAATAAATACATTTATTTATTTATTATTATATAAATTATATATATTAAATTTAAATCAGAGAAAAAACAAATAAACGAAAGTTCTTAAAAATTCTTTTAACGGAATATTCCAAGTATACCTTGAACCATGGGGAAGCCAGAGATGTTTCTGCACTCGCTCGATCTTCACCCCTCAAGCATAACAATCTACCAAGTAAATCCTTCGCCTCATTTGAAATTGTCTCAAAATACTCGTCAGGAAAACAAAAATCACATTTTAAAATATTTGCAGTTGTTTCTTCCACTGAATCGTCTAAAAATGGTGAAAGTCCACTGGAAAAAAAATTAACACTTTCAAAAATAATTTCTTGATTGTAGTATTATTTTTTTTCTATAGTTTTTATATAAATTATATTATATTATAATATATTATTATATTATATTATATTATTATATTATCTTATATTATATCTTGTTATAACAAGAAAATTTCATTAAAAAAAATTTTTTTTTAAATAATTGTCACAAAATGGAAGAAAATTACCTGAGAAGTACATAAATAAATACTCCGGCAGCCCACATATCGGTGTAAAGTCCAGTGGGTCTACCTAAAACGGATTCAGGTGCTGCAAATTCCAAATCTGCTGGAGGCACAACCTCATCAACTGGTCCTCTAACAGATTCCCCTAAATCAATGAGCTTCACAATTCCAGTCTCTTGATCAACCAGAACATTTTCCGGCTTCAAATCTAAATGAGAATTATTGCGACGATGTAACCATTGAAGTGCTGAGAGAAGTTGATTCGCAAATTTACTCGCCATACTCTCCGTATATTCAGTCTTTTTGCTTAAATATGAAAAGAGCGTCGGGCCACGAACTCTGAAATATGAATATCATTTTTTAATTTTAATTTATGTCTTTTATATGGGATTTTACAGTCCAGACAGATTTATAAAAAAAAAAAGAAAAAATTTCAACTCACAATTCTAAGACAATTGTATCGATTCCAGGCTGAGGGGCATTTTCGAAAAGCGCAAAAGCACGGACAATATTTCCATGATGAGTGGAAGCAAGTAAATCGTATTCAGCGCGTGTCAATGAACGCGACTGTTTTCGTCTCGGAGTTTGTTTGAGAGCGACTTCCTGGCCCGTTCCACGATCTCGCGCTCGACGTACAACGGCAAAACGTCCCTTGCCGAGTTCATCCAATTCCAAGTACCTGGCGACAAATTGCTCAGCTTCCCAAGCAGTGCCATCGCCAAGGGGAAGATTCACAATTGGCGATGCCGACGTTGTTATTCCATTTTTGCCCACAACTCGAAAGCTGTACGAAGTTCCTGGCAGAAGGTCCAACATCACTGGCGGACTCTCCACTTCTTCGAGTGCCAAGGTCCAATTGAAGGAGGGCAACGATCTGTACTCGACGCTACATTTTCCCACTTCTCGATCTTCCCAATCGATCTCGATTCTCGTCGAGTCTAGCACTCGGGCCCAGGTCGTTCCACTTCCTCCTGTAATTTCCAAAGTTTTTTTTCCTTAATAATAATAGGATCGCAAACACTGGATTCTTGACAATAAAAACAACAAATAATAATTTTAATTTAATTTTTAAAATCGTTTTTTTAATCTTTTAAATTTTTTAATTTTTAACTAAACTCCATCTCTAAATCAATTATTTTTAATCATTTTTCCAAAGTTCTTTGAGAATTCAATTATTTAAATACAAAAATTCAAGTTTTTATAATAATTGTAACTGTAATTTAAAAAAAAGGAGCTAACACCACGTGGTATTCCCAAGCGGTCACCCATCCAAGTACTAACCACGCTCAACGTTGCTTAACTTTGGTGATCGGACGAGAACCAGTTTTTTCAACGGGAAATGAGCGTTAGCTGTTAATACAAAATTTCATGGACAATCAAACTCAGTAATTCTTGTCATTTGTCTTAAAAGCGAACTAATTTAGGTGTTAATTTTCTGCTTTTAAAAAAAAAAAATTTGAAAATTATTGTAAATTTTATTATGTCTATTCGATTTATATGTTCATTTCATGAACATCTTGCTTTCTCTTTGTGATCAACAAAAAAATTTGCTTCCTCGTAGGGTAAACCATACAGTAGACGGCCACTTAAGAAAATATTTTTAATGAATACTGTTTAAAAATTACAATTAACATTTTTTTAAAATTTCTTCCACGTGTAATTGTTCCTTATGGTTCTACGAAACTATTATGCCAATCATGTTTACAAAAAAAAATTTCTTATTCGTTAAAAAAATTTGTAAACAGTCAAACAAGAATACGACAGTAGTCGGCCACCTAAAGCTACCTTTTTAATTAACACTATTTAAAAAGTGCAATTCATATTTTTTTCAAATTCTTTCAAGTGATATTGTTCCTTACGATCACACAAAACTATTAAACCAATCATGTTTATAAAAAAATATTTGTTATTCGTTAAAAAAAATTTTAAATAAACAAGTAAAAATACGACAGTAGTCGGCCACCTTCAAAAAACGTAGAAAAATTTTTTTTTTTTAAATTACAAAAGCTTAGGTTTGTTTATGATGACATTAGAAATGATTAGTAACAAACAAATTGTTTTTATCTCACACGGTTTTATAGCTATATACAAGTGAAAAGTGGCTGACTACTGTCTGGTTTACCCTATAATGCTTTACCATAAAAAAAAAACATACAAAACCTTATTGAGATTGGCAACAGTGAAGAATACTAACCAGTGATTCGAAGAGCAATCGAACTGGAACAAGATCCATTTTCACATTGAATATTGCACTGATAGACTCCAGAGTCAGATGGCCGGCATCTTGAAATTTCTAAATAATAAAATCCAGCGCTGTGGCCCAATCGAAGACGATCGTCCTGCTCGAAGCAGAGTTCCTCGCCTTCTCGTTTCCATGAGACAATTGCACCATCGACAGCACCTGAGATTTGAACAGCGAGTCTCGCCACTTCGCCGGCATTCGCTTTTATTGGTGACGGTGCACTTGACACGCAGGGCGGCGTTTTGCCAATATTGCTTTTTACTTCGGGAATGGAATTTTTGTCGGAATTTTGTTTCCTTGGCCGAAAGGACCAGGCACGACTGACGGACGAATTTGGAATGAGACTAGCTGGAATCCAAGATTCTTCCTTGGCTCCCTCGGTGGGTGAAACGACAAGGCCATTCCCATCGAGTCGTGTCACGATAAACTCTTCTCCAGCGCGAAGCGCTCCCCAATCAGCTGCTAATCGCACTCGCGCACCTGGTGCGACCTGTGAAAATTACATTACTATAGAAACACGTCATTCTTTTCATTTAATTACATACATATCTAAAAAAAACAGTACTAATATATTATGAAAAATATTACCTAACCAGATTTTTTGATACAAAAAAAGCTTAAAATTTAAACTGCTACAGTGACCTCTCAGATCGCTATTCTAACATTTTTTAAAAGTAATAAAATAAAAATTCCAGTAGGGGTCGTCCATATATTACGTAACGCTAATTTTTGAAAATTTATACCCCCCCCCCTCTCTCCCCACGTAACGCATAATTACATACATTAGCGCCATATTTTTTGCTTATCGTAACAAATATCCTGACCCCCCACTCCCCCGTGAGACGTTACGTAATATATGGACGATCCCGTATCATAACCTCAATATATTAGGCTGTGTCCACAATAGGCTCTTTTTATGTCCTTACGTCGAACATAACATAAAAATACAAAGCTTCCCTATGAGGAAGCAATACAATAGATTTCATAGATTTCTTTGTATTTTTATGTTATGTTCGACGTAAGGACATAAAAAGAGCCTATTGTAGACACAGCCTTAAAATTTCTACAATGTTTGCTTCCTTCTTATTTTATTTACAACATTTTATTTTTGACAACAAATTGTAACTGAAAATAATTTTTTCTAAGAAACTGTACAGCTGAATTTTTCGAAAGTCAGTGAAATCAATTTTAATTATACATACAGTTTTATTTAGTGTTAAAAAATAATTTTCAATTTGAAGTTGTGTCTATCCTTAACCTCATACGCCCATAAAAAATTAGGCTATGTCTACAATAGGCTCTTTTTATGTCCTTACTATTTCTTAAACGATGCATAGCCAATGCACAGCTATCAATAGGAAAACAATGTGAATCTATGCATTGGCTATGCATCGCTTAAGAAATAGTTGTCTATTGTGGACTCAACCTAAAGTGCTTCTACAACAACTATTTTTTTCAACAACACGAACAAAATGCACTGTTAAAATGAGGAACTGGATCTTAAGCTGCTTCTACAACAACTGTTTTTTCATCGACACGAACATAATCCGCTGTCAGAATGATGTGCACAAACTGAAAATTGTTGTTTGCGCATCATTCGGACAGTTGATTTTGTTCGTGTCGATGAAAAAACAGTTGTTGTAGAAGCAGCTTTAAGGGCATGTCAAAGTCGTCATTCCGATTTTTCCCATTGCAACTCTATAGAAAAATCGCAACGACTTGGACATGGCCTTAAGGCGCGCGGTGTAACCAGCCTCATAATACAATTTTTCAAAACCATTCTTTTAGAAATTGCATTATAATTATAATAGAAGAAAAACCATTTTCTCCTAATAAAAAATATTTCCTGGTTTATTCATATTTTCAAAAAGCGTAATAAGCCTGGTTCAGGTTTTTGTTTTGTGAAATTATTAAAGCGAGCTTTTTTCCGTTGACGAGAAAAATGAAAATCGTAAATGTTACCTGAAAGCTAAGACGAAGAGTCGAGTGGGTACTCAACCCTTCCATGATGAACGAGGAAAACATGCTTCTTCTCATGCGTCGACATCGCATGCTGTGTCACAAACACCTGATTATTGCAGTGTTCTTAAAAGTAGAGATAGTAAGCACAAGAGTAGAGCAATAGTGACAGAAGTAGTAGTATCAGTAGAAGTAGTAATAATAATGGTAGTAGTAGGAACAACAGTAGAAATCCAAGTAGTAGTAGTATCAGTATTTTCTCATTTTTTTTAATAACAGTAGTATCAGCAGTTTTTTTATCAGTACTATTAATAATAGAGAAAATCGGAAATAATGAAAACCAGTAGAAGAGGAACCTCCACCCAACGTGCTATATAGTTAGTTCACGCGCAATAAATCCTTTTCTCTGCAAAGCGCAGGCCTTTTTTTTTTGTTTGTTTTAGTTAGCGAGCAAAAAATTATTACACGACAGTTCTCTCGCCACTCCATTTATCGTGTCGATAATAGAGAAACGCGGGTTTACAACAGAAGGCAATGCAATAAAGAGCAGTTAACGACAGGCATCAAGAGGTGGAAGCGGAAGAATTCCTTTGCTGCAATCAAGAATAAATTGAGAAACCCGCGCGGGATGCTTTGCGTGCCAGAAACGAATTTTTCAACTCTCACCGGAACGGACGTTGATCGAACTGGTGAGCGTGCTCGCAATGTGTTCCTGAATCCCTCCAGGAAGTTGAGTTTGCTCTTGGTTGGACTCGGCGTTCTTGGCGATTCGAAGTTGTCGAGGCCACCGGTGCGTGATCGTTGGATCACTTGGGCCTTTCGTTGATTGTCCCTCTCCTTGTTCGCTGCTCCAGACACTGTCAATGTCGGTGGAACTGATGTGACCGCACGGGTCAATGGTTCTGGTGTTGCGCTGCGGCTGTACGGCCAGCAAATCATAAATAACACAGCCTAACACAGTACCACTCAGGAGAGAAAACTCCTCTCGTACATTCAAGTTTCGATCGACCAAGAAAATTATTAAGGAGGCTCAACCCCTTGACATAACCTCAAACTAAAAAGTGATTTTAATAAATAAAAATATATAACTAAAATTAATTTCACCAAATTTTGAAAAACCTAGTTGTATGTACAATTTGTTATAAAATAATTATTTAACATTTTGTGTTTTTTTGTTTAAAGTTGGTGAAAAATTGTAATTTTTATTCAATTTTTACAAACGATAGTTCATTTCGGAAAGATTCTCTTTTAGGGGCCGTCCATAATCTACGTTACCAATTTTTCATTCTTTTTAGACCCCCTCCACCCATCTTTATATATATATATATATATATTTTTTTTTTAATTGGTAACGTAGTTTATAGATGGCCCCTTAATTCCGTTTGTTTATTTTTGTTTAAAAATATAAAAAATTCATTTTGAAAATTGGACAACTGGGTCTTTCAAAATTTAGTAAAATTAATTTTAATTATAAAGTTTTATTTGTTGTTAAAAATTACTTTTTATTTTGAGGTTATGTCAATAGGTTGAACTACCTTAAGAAACAAAAAGAAAAAAAACAACAAATCATCAATGGAATAATAAAAATTAAACGAAACTCTTTTGTAATACTATATAAATAATTTCCATGCAACATATCTTAACCTGCATGTACGAGTTTTCAAATTTATAATATCCAAATTATTTGCAATTAATAATTTCAATTAGTAATTCTTCATTTTTGTAAACTCTCGTATTTTATTTTGTAAATTATTGGATCAATTGACTGTTACCCACAAATTTCGAACAATAAACTGACGCTGAATTTTTAAGATTAATAAATAAAGATTATATTATAAATCTTCATTCATTTGCTTGAAGTTAAGTCACATGATTGCCGCAAAATGTTAATTTATCGTCCACTTTCCTCGTAAAGTATTAAATGGATTAAGCTATTACTTTGTGGATAAGTCTAAAATATGATAAAGAAGGGCAGTGACGTGCAAAAGTTTTGATATTTTTTATGTTAATTGTTAGAAAGCATTTGGAAATTGATAGAAAAAGTGAGGTTAGAAGCGACGTCGCTGTTCGGATTTTTTTTAACAATTTTCAAGTGCTTTCTAATTAATAAATTTTAAAGATATCAACATTTTTGCACATCTCTGCCCTTCGCTTTCATATTTCAGACTTGCCCAGAAAATAGCTTAATCCGCATTTAATATTTTACGAGAAAAGTGATCGACAAATATGACGCTCCACGGCGAAAGGGACCTAACGCGACAACAAATTATATAGGTTATGTTTAGGAAAGTTTTTGCTTGATTTAAGATTCATTTTTAATTACCTGAAGTCAAAAACTATTTT
>JUFY01035106.1:4035-15019 GCA_001855655.1 Leptopilina clavipes
TAAATATTAAAATAAATATTTAAATATTTAAAATATATAAATATTTTAAATATTTAAATATTTCTGATGGGAAAATTATGATCCAAAAAATACTGGCTACGATAAGAGGCAAAAGCATACAATTAAATTAATTTTAATTGATTTTTATTAAAATTAAACGTTTTGAAAGCTTTGTAGTATATATTTTAGAATAGATTTGGCAAAATTACTATAAGAAAATTTGACCTTGAAGATGAAATAAATAAACAGGTTCATTTGAACGTTCGAAACTTTAGGAACTTGCAAAATTGACAAAAGTGTTAATAGTAATGTTATTTTTGATTTAATTTAAAGGAGAAGTGAATAGGATTTTTGATTTTTCAAACTGATTTACCTTCTTTTTATCGATATATATGAAGGATTAGGCGTGTCAGGAGAGGATTATAATCCTTCTCTCCTGAAATTCATCCGACTTTGACCGACGTCAAAATAAACACTTTGCTGTTTCTTTATTCTTCTTTGTACCTTTGATATACCTGTTCCTCTCGATTGACACTTTGGTCGTCTTAAAAATAACATCTCAATTACATATTTCTTCTTGAGAGTAATGTATAAACGTCAAAATATATTTAAAAAAGACTACCGAATTCATTATTACTATCTTGTGATTGATAAAAAAGAGACCAATCTTTTTTGAAAGGTCCTTTTTAAGTTCTTTTTAAATTCTTTTCAAGTTCTTTTCAAGTTCTTTTCAAGAAGTCAAATTTTTTTCCAAGATTTCAAAGATAAAAAAATCAACTTGAAGGATGTCAAGTGCGGAATATATGGAGATTTTATCGGAGCAATTCACCTTTCTAGTATGTTTGTTTGGCATTTGGGTGAGTGCGTATTTTTCGGGGTGGGGGGAACGGGAAACAGGTGGTTTCGGATGTTGAGAGAAGGAAGGTATACGTAAGGTCAAGAGGACCGGGCCAAGTGCCAGAGACCCTTTTTGCTTTTTTGCCAGCACGTTCCTCTGATTCTATCGGTCCCATGGCACTTGACGGCACTTTTCAGTTCAAGTGCACGAAAAATGTTATTGGTACTGAAAAAAAAAAAAAAAAAACAAAAAGAAAAAACAAAAGAGTAACAAACACCTCAATTTTAGCGCCATGGGCGTCAACAACAATTGGCGCGCAGAAAACTTTTACCTACCGCAGTGTTGTTCCTTATTCTCTCTGCCTCAGATTTTTGCACACCTTCATTTTGCGACCCTCTCTTACCTCATCTTCAAACCACTCAAGCGTATACATTCGAGTCTCTCACAAACGTGTTGCCATGGATGTATTCCTCTCTCTCTCTCCCTTGGGAACCGTAATTTTCGACACAAAAAATTTAATTGCCTTCGAGTGAAAAATATATATATACTTTTTTTTTCGTTGCACATTTTTTCTCCCTCGAGTTACAGATTTTGTTTTCGTCAAAAAAAAAACAAAAGTATATTTGAATAGAATGAGTAATGCTCACTATTCAAATATTATTTTATACTATATACTTTTTTCTCTTTTTGTTTCATTTTCCTGAAAAACGATTCGAATATTGCATATAATTCTTTTTTGAAAAAATTTTTCGTAACTTAGTGATTTTTGAATGTTCCTAAAAGTTTCAAATGAACCTGTTTCTTTTTCAAAATCAAACTTTATTACAATTCAAAAATACAAAGCTCAAAAATATTTAATCTACGCTTTTTCCTTTTTTACTGCAGTCAAGTGGTTTTTGGGTATTTTTGAATATTTAAGATATCGAAAAAATGAGAATTTGGTGGATGAAATATTTTTTAAATCACATTGCAAGTTTTGTGGATTATCGACAATATGAAGAATGCAATTGTGTATAGTTTACAGTTTGTAAAAATGATATACCCATAGAGTGTAAAGTCAAAAGAATGCAGACATGAGAAAGACGAGATTAATCCTAAGTTACGGATTGCAGTCTTGTCTATATTGCTGTATGGGATTTATAGGATTGAGATATCGCTAGGAGCACAATATATTTTCTCGTCTCTCTTTTGCTCTCGTCCCGTCCTTTGCTTTCGAATATATACACTATATTTTTGTATATATATATATATATATATGCGCTTTACCTTTTGCATTCGCGTTTAAAGCATTTGTTACGGACGGAAAACGATTTTACGCGTCCACAGCTGCCTGTCGTTATAATCGAAATTCATTTTTCCTTCACAGCCGCATCTTTCCATCTGTAATTTTCACTGGTTTCTATTTTTTAAAAGTCGCGTACAAAAATACATATATAATATTTCTTTCCATAGAATTATTCTTTTTCCCCGTTCCTCTTTTTTTTCGACTGTAAAAGAAATATTAACAGTTTACAATTTTATTTACCTAATAAGATTTTTAAAATTGTAAAATTTTTAGGTCGCTGAAGTTGGCGTCGACGCTAAGCGTCGAAAAAGGTTTTTCTACTCGGAACCAAAAAATTTAAACCATTTTTTCAAACATTTTAGATTCAAATAGTGTCCTGAAAAGTTACAAAACCTTAGGTGAATGGAAACAGTGAGATTAGCGACATTTTTCATCCCTAAAACCCCAAAAAAATATTTTTCGACGCTAACTTCAGAGACCTAAATTTTTCAAATTAATAATTTTCTGGTGCGTGGAAATTGAAAATTGGTCCTAATTGGGTTCTATTTTGGCAATTTATTAACCAGGCCCTATGTATTGGCAATGCTGCTGTCCAAAGTAAAAACCTAGCAAGTCGCATTTGCCATAAGGGCGAGCGTCCCTTAGCTTTGTTATTCGACTTTCGCTCTTATGGCAAATGCGACTTACTAGCTTTCTACTTTGGACAGCAGAATGTAGCCAATATTTTTTTTTCGATGCAATATTAGCTATGTCCTAGTTATTAGCTATGTCCTAAGTCCTAAGGTTATAAAATAATTTTCTAAATAATAATTATTGATGGCTATGTCCTAAGTCCTAAGGTTATAAAATAATTTTCTAAATAATAATTATTGATGGCTCTTCCAGGCAGGGCCAAGTTAGGACCAAACTACTGCCAAGCCAGGACCATTTTAGGGGCTAGCCCACTTTAGCCCCAATAATAATTCCAAGGGCATACCTTATGGTTTCCATACGGAAGAGGCATGTAAAATAAAAGCCAAAAAAATGGATATAATAAATATTCCCTGCGGGTAAAACGTAAAATAGTTTTTTTCAATATATAAAATGTGTGAGAGGTAATTAGAAGGCATTTTGAGGAGAAATTCCCGCAAAATGAACTGTCAAATAAAATCTATATCTTATTAAGTATTAACAATAAAGTGGGCACGATACGAGATACCGATTGGGTCACGCTACTACTTCGGTTGAGTCATTTCCCGCGTATTAAAACGATAGCAGATATCTTAATTCGAACGGTCCTGTAATTTGCATGCGTTACGCCAATTTTACGAGGGCCGCTCATTTTTCACGAGGCAAAGTGTGTATTTAAGCACGTGTATATTCAAGTTTTGCGAGTTGAGAACACAAAACCCAAACGCGCCTCTGTTTTTTTGCTTCTTTTTCTCGTTCTTTTCGAGAGGGGAAAAAAAAAGGAGAGCAACAATTCTCCAAGGGAGATGGAAAAGGAGAGAGAGAAAAAAGATGCGAGATAAAACCACGTCCTGAAGCTGCGAAATGCGGTGGGTTGGTTAAGTCGTAAATGTCAAATACACAGTAAAAATAAAATCTTATTTTAAGATGAGTCTTAAATTCAGCACTGCTAGCCATAATGTAAATTGTATGTAAAATCATTGCGTAAATTCAGCAAAGGCTGTCTTAAAAATGTTGCATCTGAAAATAAGACATCTTTTCTGCTTTAAAATAAGACTTTCTTTTTACTGTGTATATGCATACATTGCATTTAGAAATATATTCTTGCCCCTGATGCTCGAAACCGCGAATCGGTTGCTCAAAGTTTTTTTTTATTATATCAATGTCTCTCTCTCTCTCTCTCTCTCTCTCTCTCTCTCTCTCTCTCTCTCTCTCTCTCTCTCTCTCTCTCTCTCTCTCTCTCTCTTTCTCTCTCTCTTGTGCGCAAACTTTTGCGAAAATGCCAGCAAACTTTATATAAAGTATACTTGAAATCCATAAAAACATTGCCAGCAATTAGGGGCCAGGTTGCATTTAAAATATCCATTAAGATGTTAAATACGAGCTATCGTCCTAATATCTTGCATAATATCCCTCCCGACAATTATACGCTTACAAATTGACTATGTGCTCTCGTCCAATCAAGGATTCGCTCTTAATTAATGCAAATTTCAAAACCATGTCCCCTTTTTTGACGATGAGAGAAAAAGAGATGATTTTACCCTCAAGATCGTCAGGTATAATTTATTATTACCTATATACCAAATATAAACGCTGTTTATTAATATTCCTATATACTTTTAAATATTTATATTTTTAAACTCGTGTATATTGATTATTGCAAATCGTTTCAAATAATTTTAAAATTCAGGTGTATGAATTATTATACACTTAGAATATTAGCCAATTGCACTGAAAAAAAAATTTATTTGATTCAAATAATGAATTACTTGTCTATTATCAAATAAATATTTACTTGTATCAAATAAATTTTATTTGAGTCAATTAAATGGTATTTGCTTCAACAGAAATTATTATTTCACTTACAACTTATTTGATTTAAATAAAAAATATTTGGTTCAAGTAAATATTTATTTGATAATAGACAAGTAATTCATTATTTGAATCAAATAATTTTTTTTCAGTGTGGAATGATTTTTTTTTATATAATTCTTACAAGAGTAGATTTATTTCTTATGTCATAATGCAGTATTAAACTGTTTTTTTTTCCTTTTTTTTTCTGACGGTAAAAAATTTTTTTCAATAATAATTAATAAATGAATTTTTACGTTAAAATGAGAAAAGAAACCGGTATAATAAAAAGGGGGCAAAATGCGCCATAAAACTGGTTTATTATTACATTTTTTTCGGTGATAATTTAATCAACTTGATTGAGTGTATTAAAGTTAATTACTTGAATTAATTATACCAGTGAAATCTCGATTATCTGAATATTAATTCAAGCGTGGAATCTTGTTCCGATATAAATTTTTTTTGATTCAAATAACCGATTATTTGTCTATTATCAAAATAAATATTCATTTGTATCAAAAAAACTTTATTTGTATCAAATAAACTTTATTTGTATCAAAAAAACTTTATTTGTATCAAATGAACTTTATTTGTATCGAATAAACTTTGTTTGTATCAAACAAACTTTATTTGTATTAAAAAAACTTTATTTGTATCAAAAAAACTTTATTTGTATCGAATAAACTTTATTTGTATCAAATAAACTTTATTTGTATGAAAAAAACTTTATTTGATTGAAATACAGAAATATTTGATTCAATTCCGTTCTATTTGTTTTAAAATATGAAAATTATTTGGTCCAGGTAAATATTTATTTGATAATAGACAAGCAGTTATTTAAATCAAATAAATTTTTCTTTCAGTCTAGAGATAAAATTTCGTGTGTCTAATGATGCGAGTCCATTAAAAATCAAGCAAGGGAAAAACTAATATGATCCAAAATTTGTTCCCTTTTGATATATTTCTCAAAAAATTACTGACTTAAAGGGGGAAAAAATTAATTTAAATAATTAAAATTAATTTAATTATTAAAATTAATTTATATTTTTGAATAGATTACGCAAAAATTTTATCTTGTAACTGAGGAAATAAATAAATTTCGGAACTTTAGAAACATAAACTATAATCAAATTCTTGTATTTTTTGTATCGAATCGAAATATATAGAAAATTAAAAAATAAATTTTTGTGGAAAAAAAAATTATAGTGTTCGGAGGAACATTATGAAAATTAAAGAAAAGGGTTGCACACATTCCGAAAAGACATTGTAATGTCCCTTCTGTTTCCGCTTCTTTAGAAGCCATCTTAAATTCCGCACCCTCCTTCCTTTGCGCGACCGAGAGCCATGATTCTTTTCTTCTCTCCAGAGACGAATGTTTTGTTCAACCTTATTCCCCATATATATACGTATATGCATATACATATGAAGCTCGTGTGGTTTCACATACTGCATAGAACACATTATATACACACATATATATATACGCATTTATATATTTCTACGGGGAAAGTATGGGGGTCCAGGAGCAGCTTGGTACTTGTGCAATGTCAAGGGAGAGATATGAAAAAGGGGGAGATAATACTTTTTTTTTTTTTGTTTGTTAAGCTACCATCGCTGCATCTTTCTTTGTCCTTTTAGTTATCCGAGAATTCGTCGGAATCCCCCGTCACTTTTATATGGGTTGTCCTCGGAAATGTGCTAACTTTATGGTTTAAATCAACACCACACGCCCAAAAGAAGATGATAAAATCCAGAAAAATAACAAAAAAGGGGTTTTTTTTCTACATAATATACTTTTTTATTTCCTTGATTTCTAATTGACACTTTTCCCAGTGATTTTTGTATTTCTTTTCCTTCTTTCTTCCTCCAAAGGCTTGCGCCATTTGCGTTTTCATGTCCCTTAAAAGTTCTGAATGTTCAAATGAACGGATTTTTTTATTTTTTAGTTTTGTTACACTGAAAAAAATTATTTGATTCAAATAATAAATTACTTGACTATTATCAAATAAATTTTGTATTTGTATCAAATAAATTTGTATTTGTATCAAATAAATTTATATTTGTATCTAATAAATTTTTATTTGTATCAAATAAATTTGTATTTGTATCAAATAAATTTTCATCTGCATCAAATAAATTTTATTAAAGACAATTAAGTGGTATTTTGATAAAAATACGGAAATTATTATTTCACTTACAGTTTATTTGATTTAGATGAAAATTATTTGTTTCAAGTAAATATTTATTTTTTTGATAATAAACAAGTAATCCATTATTTGAATCAAATAAATTTTTTTCTCAGTGTATAATAATAATGATTTTCGAGTCAAAAAATATATTATAATGTTTTTCTAAATGTTTAATTTACATTTTTGCTTTTTTTTATTATCGTCAGTAATTTTAGAAAATATTTTCTTCATTTGAACGTTCAGAACTTATGGATCATTTGCGCGTTTAATATTATAGTCCAATACATTAACTGGAATAATTTATTGCGAAGAATAAATTTCGCGATAAATCATGACACTTATAATCAGACAATATTCTGACTCGAGAGGGAAAATTTTTTCCTCATTATATGTATTTCTGTATATGGGACACATTTTCTATCTTGCCCCAAGATGGTAATAGAATCAATTCAAGGAGAAAATAACAGTAAAATGGAAATTTAAATAAGAAAAATTTTCTTCTATTGACATATTTATATTGTATTTATTATTAATTGATTATGTACAATGAAAAAAAATTTTTTTATTAATGTATAAAAATTGATAATAAATTTTTTTTATTATGCATAGAAAACAATTTTTACTTAACACATATTTTAAAATATTGTTTTTTCTTTTTTCAGGTAAGTGTCCCTTGTTACTCATCCAATTGCCGGTGGTAAGAAATAACATATGAAAAAAATTTTTTATTATACTCTGGAAAAAAGGTAATTGTCTTAAAAATTACTCTTTATGCAATTTGTTTATATAAATAATATTTTTTGAATTTATGACTCGTTAGTAATTTATTTAAGAAATTTTGCCAATTATTTTGGATAAAGTTAATTTTCCTAACTCAGTTTTCGGTACATCCAGAGAAATGTTTTATTTGAACCAAATATAATTTATTTGAGTTAAATAAACGTATATTTGTCTCAGAGCCAACTAAATTATTTATTTGTTTTAAATAAAAAATTTATTTTAACCAAATAAACTATTTATTTGAACCAAATAAATAGTTTATTTGGCTCTGAGACAAATATATCTTTTTTCTGGGTGTAATTTTACCAAAATTTTGTATTTCTAACTCAATTATTTGGCAAATTTTCCCGAATCTAAGTAATCTTTTAGAATATTTTACCAATTAATTTATGTAAAGTTATTTTTTCTAAAATTTTTCGTGAATTTTACAAAAATTCTTTATTTTTACATAATTATTTGGAAAATTTTCAATTATTTTGAGTAAAGTTATTTTTTTATAAAAGTTTTTGGTATAATTTTAACAAAATTGTATTATTATTATTATTATTATTATTATTATATTTACCCAATTATTTGGTGAATTTTTTTGAACATTTGGATAATTTATAAGGAAATTTTGTAAATTATTTTGTATAAAGTTATCCTTCCTAAAAGTTTTTGGTGTAATTTTACCAAAATTTAGCGATTTTTATACCCCAATTATTTGGATAAAGAAAGGACGAATGTTAAAAATTATAATAATTACGTTAATTAAATCGTGTAGTTATTTAAAAAATGAGTGTGCAAAAGGACTAATTCACGAGAGTTGCTAACCGTTGAAATTTTTTTTATTTATCGAGCGTTGGAGAGAATATGTGCGAGAAATTAGACACGAAGGAATTTTGGGAAATACCAACAAAATGTTTATGGTGGATCTTGAGATGTAAATTTTAAGTTACATCCCTTTTTTCGAATGCTATAAGACCGGAGCTGTAGAAATGTATCACAATGTTGATAGTCATCCTTTTTGTCTCTCTCTCTCTCTCCCTCTCGTGTGTTGTCTGGATTTTAACGTTGTTTCGTGTTGGTCGCTGCTGGTTCCCCTGGTCCCAAGCAGGGCGGCCGCGCTCGTGGCGGTCAGGTATGCAAGGCTTGCAGACGAAAAAAATCAAAGTAGAAGAAATGAGAAAAGACAAAAAAAAGAACTTACCGCGTGGACGCGAAAGGGGAACGGAGAGAATATGGACAGAGGGCAGAGCGACCAGCGAGAGAGAGAGAGAGACAGAGGAAGGGAAAGACAAAGAGAATAATGTGGACTTGGGTATATAGCCTGACCCGAACGACCTGCAGGGTCTAAACAAGCGGATGATCGGCTCTCGAAATATCTCCTCTGCTCCTGGGAACACATTTATGCATGTCCCTGCGTCTACCTCTCTGTCTGCCTCTTTGGTTCACCATTCGAAAAAGTAGTATGAACCATGTCCCTTCATTCACAGCAGAAACTCTTTCATAAACTCGAATCCCACCTCCATACACCTCATTTCTTCCCGTTGCTTTCATCATCATCATCATCATCCCTTTAAAAAAAAGAAAAATCAACCCACAATTATGCCATTATCCATCAAGGAAATTGTTAAAATTTTTACAAAACTTTAATCTGATCAAAGTATGCGCACAGAAAAAAAAACCTGATCTAATTTAAAATGCTTTCTCTCTCTCTCTGTTATGAAAATAGATTTGAACATATCATTAAAGAAAAGATTTATATAGAGAAATTTTTATTTGAAAAAAGGGAAAAAAATGTTTTCCTGATTTTTTTCTCTCGCATTTGTTCCTTTTTGAAGAACCTTTTCATTAAAATCGACACAGTTGAGTGAACAATCGAAACGTAAAGGCTTTAACCGTGAGGTAAAACGAGGACAGGAGTAATTGAATAGGATAAGGATTCGATGAGAAAGTGGTCTTTGTGAAAGAGACACAGGAGGGATGGAGTGAAGTTTCCTCTGGTATTGAAACATTGAACACAGAAACCAATAACTGGTATACACTAACTAGAAACAATTGAGTCTTTGATGCGCTGGAATAATACACGCGGTAGTTAATAAATAAGTGAATGAGGATGATGATTGAAAAAAGAGAGAAGGTGCGCGCAAATAGTTTTGTAATGTGGAACACAAACGACGATTGTAATTTGATTCACTAATCAGGAATTCAATGTTGTTGAGGGACGCATATTATGTGTATAGATTTGTCGATTGTATGCATAAGTATTCCATAGAAGAAGTTGCTGCAAGTTTCTACTTATGGTGCAGCAGTATCTTTTGCAGTTTGTATAGATTCGAGATAAGAACCAGGTTGTGATTTTAAAAGTGACAGTATATTACCCGCAGAGGTTCTCAGTTTCTATTATAGAGAGGACAAATTCGTCCTTTGAATTATACTAACTCTTCTCGAATATCTAGATTTTTGTCTTTCAATTTTACTGCACGGAAAAAATTTATTTGAATCAATTAACAAACCAGTACTTGCCTACACCCAGAGAAATGTTTTATTTGAACCAAGTATAATTTATTTCAGTTAAATAAACGTATATTTGTCTCAGAGCCGACTAAATTATTTATTTGTTCCAAATAAATAGTTTATTTGGTTCTGAGACAAATATATCTTTTTTCTGGGTGCATTACACTGAACAAACATTTATTTAATTTAAGAAACAAATTACTTGTCTGTTATCTCAGAAATATTTATATTCGAAACAAATGATTTTTATTTAAATCAAATAAACTTTAATCAAAATATGTAACGCGACGCGAAGAAAGGTTCCTAAGAAGCAAAAAATTATAGGTTATGTTTATGATTGTTTTACCTTGATTAATGGATTATTTTTTAATTTTGTAAAATAAAAAATAATTTTTATTGAATATTTTAGATAGAAGAAAAACTTAAAAATCATTATTTTGCATTAAAAGTTAATCCTCTTCATGCATTTTCACTTTCAAAATGACAAACATAACCTATAATTTTTTGCTTCTTAGGTACCTTTCTTCGCGTCGCGTCACATTTAAACAATACATAAATTTATAATTTAATAGTAAAATTTTAAACAACATAGTGACGAAAAATAGATAAAAGTTTAAAGCAAAAATGTATTTTCATTTAGTGCCGGCCTTAAGGTACTGCGCCCCACGTCAGGGGGCGCCGCGATTACATCGGTGCCTATGCGAAATTGTTTTCCTAATCCTAACTGGGGGAGGGGCGCAATTGAAATTTTCGCACAAGACACCGAAATGGCTGAGGCCGGCACTGGTTTCACTGGAACTCCAGTGAGTGAGTTCACTCCAGTAGAGTGTCTCCAATGAGAGACACATACACCCACCAAAAAAGTTTCCGATT